>VFSX01000371.1:125000-142500 GCA_016618255.1 Chlamydomonas sp. UWO 241 | reverse complement strand
GGCCGTGGGTGGGGGCGGGTAGTCGCGCAGCAGCTGCAGTGGGAGGGAGGCAGTGGGAAGATGGGTTCAGAAGGTGGTGGCTGGGGTGCTGCTGGGGCAGTGGCAGCGGCAATGGCAGTAGCAGTGGAAGTGGCACAGACAGAGGGCGGCTGGGGCGTCGGCCGTGAGTGGGGGCGGGTAGTCGGGCAGCAGCTGTGGGAAGCAGTGGGGATTTGAGCAGGCACACGGCCAACAACACACCAGAACACACACACACGCAAACACACACCAGTGTTTCCGTAAGCCAACCCGCAACCCGCAACCCTGCAACAGCGGGTTGAGATTGCCCGTTTCGGGCTGGCGCCGCGGGTTGAAATTGAGCGAATTTCGACCCGAAAAGTGTGAATTTTGAATTTTGAGCCATCATTCCCAAACATCCTTAACAGAATGACCACTGACACACACACGTCATGCTGTGGTCCGTGCACACCCAGCTTAGCCTGCTTGCACACTTGCACCCCGCAGCCTGTGCCAGCCCAACCCCGCAGCCTATGCCAGCCTGTGCCAGCCTGTGCCAGCCTCTGCCAGCCCAACCCCGCAGCTTGCAACCCGCAGCCTGTGCCAGCCCAACCCCGCAGCCTATGCCAGCCTGTGCCAGCCTGTGCCAGCCTCTGCCAGCCCAACCCCGCAGCTTGCAACCCGCAGCCTGTGCCAGCCCAACCCCGCAGCCTATGCCAGCCTGTGCCAGCCTGTGCCAGCCCAACCCCACAGCCTGTGCCAGCCCAACCCCGCAGCCTGTGCCAGCCTGTGCCAGCCTGTGCCAGCCCAACCCCGCAGCCAGTGGCAGCCCAACCAAACTGTTAACAGTTGACGGCTTACAGTACGCACCGTCGGGGCGTGGGAATGAGGGAGGGAGCTGCCTCGTGAGGCAGGCTACCAGAGCCCAACCAGACCCTCTCCTATTCATATTCCCGCCTGGGCACCCATCTGTACCTGGTGCACGCAGCCATAGTACGCGGCCTCGTTGCGGATGAGCGTTGTGTGCAGCTCAGCAGATGAAGCGAGACGGGCCGGCTCGACTGCATGGCACAGCCGGGACGCAAGAGGCAGAGCGCCGCCCACGTACGCGACCTTGCGTGTGTTTGTGCGTGTGCGCGCGTGTGTGAGAGTGTATGTGTGGGGGGGGGGAGGGGGGCCGAGCCAACTCGACCGCGTGGCGTAGCCGGGACGCGAGAGGCAGCGCGCCGCCCACGTACGCGACCTTGCGTGTTCATGTGCGTGTGCGCGTGTGTGTGAGGGAGAGTGTGTGTGGGGGGGGGGGAGGAGGGTGGCCAGAGCTGGCTTGACCGCATGGCACAGCCGGGACGTGAGAGGCCGAGCGCCGCCCACGTACGCGACCTTGCGTGTGTTTGTGCGTGTGCGCGTGTGTGTGAGAGAGAGTGTATGTGTGTGTGGGGGGGGGGGGAGGAGGAGGGTGGCCAAGTCAACTCGACCGCATGGCGTAGCCGGGACGCGAGAGGCAGCGCGCCGCCCACGCATGCGACCTTGCGTGTGCGTGTGCGTGTGCGTGTGCGTGTGCGTGTGCGTGTGCGTGTGCGTGTGCGTGTGCGTGTGCGTGTGCGTGTGCGTGTGAGAGAGAGAGAGTGTTTGTGTGCGTATGCGTGTGTGTGTGTGAGACAGAGAGAGAGAGAGACAGAGAGACAGAGAGAGAAAGAGAGAGAGAGGCTGTGTGCAGCTCGGCCGATGATGCGAGGCGGGCCGGCTCGACCACATGGCATAGTCGGCACGCGAGAGGCAGCGCGCCACCCACGTACGCGACCTTGCGTGTTCATGTGCGTGTGCGCGTGTGTGTGAGAGTGTGTGTGTGCGGGGGGAGGAGGGTGGCCGAGCCAACTCGACCGCATGGCGTAGCCGGGACGCGAGAGGCAGCGCGCCGCCCACGTTCGCGACCTGGTGTAGGTGTGAGGGGGGGGGAGGGGGGGGGGCATTTTTTTGTTTTTGATGTTTGCCGCTGTTTTTGCTGCAGATGCTTTTGGGATGCTGCTGCTGCTGTTTACGCTGCTGCTGCTGCTGCTGCTGCTGTTGTTACTGTTGTTGTTGTTGTTGTTGCTGTTGTTGTCATCGTCGTCGTCGTTGATGTTGCTGCTGCTGCTGCTGTTGCTGCTGCTGCTGCTGCTGCTGTTGTAGGGTGTGGAGATCCGGCTCGACCGCACGGCACGGACACGACGCGACAAGCAGTGCATCGCCCACCTGGTAAACGGCTGCGGGTTTCAGGGTTTTGGGTTTCTAGGGTTCAAGGGTCTCACACACACACGCACGCACACACACACACACACACACACACACACGCACACACACACACTCTCTCACACACGCACACACACACACACACACACACACCTTGACGAGTGTGAACAGTAACGCGAGAACATCGAGCTGCGCCGGAGAGTACGCCGTCTTCACGACAGCCGCCGCCGCCGCCACTGCTGCTGCTGCTGGTGCTCCAGCTGATGCTGATGCTGCTGGAAGTGGCGGTGCTGCTGCTGCTGCTGCTCCTCCAGCTGGTGCTGCGATTCCGCCTCCCCCCGCTCCCCCCTCGTTCCCGCCCCGCCCGCCCCCAGCTCCGCCCCCGCTCCCGCCCCGCTTCCCGCCCGCGCCCGCCCCGCTCCCGCTCCCGCCCAAGCTCCCGCCCCCGCTCCCGCCCCCGCTCCCGTCCCCGCTCCCGCTCCTGCGCCACTACCGCCGGCTCCGGCGCTCACCGCCGCCGCTGCTGCTGCCGCCGCTGCTGCTGCCGCCGCTGCTGCTGCTGCTCCTGCTGCTGCTGCTGCACCTGCTGCCGCACCCCCATCCGCACCCGCGCTGGCTGGTGACGAGTCAGCGCCGCCCCCGCTGCCGCCGCCGCCGCCCGTCCCCTGGGAGCGGTTTGGGTGTGGCTGGGTGGTTGGGTGGGTTGCGTGGGGGCTGAGGGTGTACGTGGTCGATTGTACAGTCTGTTGGACGCCTCTGTGCCTCTGATGGCGTAGTGTACTTGTGCGTGCGCGTGTGTATGTGTGCGTGTGTTTGAGCATGTGTGTGCTTGTGCGCGTGTGTGTGTGTGTGTGTGGCGCTCGACCCTCTCGCCCCCTCCACAGACGCGCGCCCTCCGCAAAAGCGCAAAACATTGATGTTATTCGTTTTTTTGCCCCCCCCACTCCCCTGCCCCCCCCGCCAAGGCACAGACGCTTCAGCGGGACCACGGTTACTGCAAGGGCTCCCACGCCTCTGCCCACGCTCACGTCGTTTAGGTTTTGTGGTTTAGGGTTCAGGGTTTATATTTAGGGTTTCCCCGTACCTATGAGGACTCCTGCGCCTCTGAGCGCACCCACTCCCATGCCGCTTAGGGTTAAGGTTTAGGGGTTTTAGGGTTTCGTTTTTTCCCCCCTACCTGTGAGGGCTCCCACGCCCACGCCGGGTTTGAGGTTTAGGGGTTTAGGATTTAAGATTTCCCCCTACCCCTTACCTGGGAGGTATTTTCCCCTAACCCCTACCTGGGAGGGCTCCCATGCCTCTGTGCGCACCCACGCAAGGGACGTGACCAGTTCGAGCGCCGGCAGCGATCGCAGCTCCGACGCGATGGTGCCCGCGAGACTCGAAAGCGCGCCTCCGAGGCCCACGCTGCTTCCTGCTGGGCAATGAGGGGTGGAGGTCAGTTTCACAGCCTCTGTCTTCTCCCTCGCTCCCTCCCTCCCTCCCTCCCTCCCTCCCTCCTCCTTTCCCTCCCTCCTCCCTCCCTCCCTCCTCCCTCCGCTCCCTCCCTGCCCTCCCTCCCTCCCTCCTCCCGCCCTCGCCTCCCTCCCAGCCACCCGCCCTCCCGACCGCCACGCCGCCACGTCCCCCTCTGCCGCTCCCACCCACCCCGCCCTACCCGCCCCGCCCCCCGCCGTCCATCCTCCACCCCAGCCGCCCCTGCGCCGACAATATGGGCCGCAACAACGAAGTGACCCTGCCACTTCCGCCCACGCCGCCGCTGAGGTGTAAGGTCGTTACCGGCTGGCTGTTAGTGACCACCCTCCCACCACCGCTCGGCACCCTCGCCACCTCATGGGGAGCTCCTCAGACAACACCTCCGCACCCCGCTCCCTCCCTCCCACCACCGGCTCCCCCTCCTCCCTCCTCCCTTCCCTCCCCCCTCCCTCCCTCCCTCCTCCTCCTCCATCTCCTCCCTCCTCCCTCCTCCGCGCTCGAGTCCCTCCATCGCCTCCCTCCGCACCGTTTCCTCCCACCCCCTTCCTCCTCTCGTCCCCCCTCCCTCCCTCCCACCGCACTCCGCGATATTTGCGTTGAGGAAGCCGGGCGCGTAGGCCATGATGGCATCGTATTGCTGGTCGATCTCGAGCGCGTGCACGTAGTTTAGGGCGATGGATGTCGACGACGGGTCGAGGGCGGCAGCCTGCGGGGTTGTTGGTTGTTGGTTGGCTAGTTGCTTGGTGTTTGTCTGGTGGTTGTTGGTTGCTGGTTGGTTGTTGGTGGCTCAAGCGTGCATGTAGTTTAGGGGGCGATGGATGTCGACGATGGGTCGAGGGCGGCAGCCTGTGGGGGGGGGGGGGGGCTGGTTGTGGGTTGGTTGGTTGGGTTAGTTGGTTGTTGGTTGGTTGGTTGGTTGTTGTGTGTTTGTTTGTTGGTTATTGGTTGCTTGGTTGTCGCTTGCTTGCTTGCTTGCTCGTTTGTTTGCTTGTTTGCTTGCTCGCCTTTAAATTGTATTTTTGTCGACCTCGAGCGCGTTGTGCACGGTAGCTTAGAGCGACGGAGCTGGGCGGCGGGACGGGGGCGGCCCAGTGGTGTCATTAAGGAAACCAAGAATGTCTTGTTTGCCCCAGCAACATAAGAGGGAACATGCCGAATGCCCCTGCAGGCGACGTTTTTTCGCGGGAAAGTGTGAAAATCACCGAACTTCTTCGGAAAAAATCCAGCGATTTCCCCCGCAGTTCCCCCCCAAATTTCCCGGGTTGCCCCCCAGCGGGGTCTGCAGGGGCTGCGGGTGCGCTAATGACACCACTGGGGCGGCCCGCCTGCGTTGAGGACGATGTATGCGTGGGGTGGTTGATTTTACAGTCCGGCAAGCGCCCATGTTGGCGTGTTAGACCTATTAGAGTATGCGCGTGACAGTAGGTGTAGTACTCTGGGTCGATAGACGCACCGAAACCAATGCAGTACTCTGGGTCGATAGACGCGGCACTGTGTGTTACAGATAGCAATACGTCGTCTAGGTGCCATGAGGCGCTGCCTGTGTGAACTACTACACTAGTGTGGCGCGTCAGGATGTGACGGTAGGCCTGCAGGCGGCGCTGCCCCGTGGCAGTGCGCACCTTTGCAAACAGCTCGGCCGAGGCCGCGTCCACCCCCTGCTCCTTGACTGACGTGTGCGTGTGCGTGTGTGTGTGTGTGTGTCGCCGTCCCCGCCAGCCCCTCCCTCCTCACCCGAGCCCTCACCACTCTCGAGACCTCCCGTGCCCTCCTCTTCGGCGCGCGCCGCGTGTTCGCAAACAATGTGCTCTTCACAAACACGCTGCGCACCGAGCCGAACCCCCTCGTCTCAGCAAGGGAGAACTTCTCCTCCACCACCACCGCCCCCACCTCCAACCGCGTCCTGCGAGATCATCCCGCTCACCACCACCGGGGTGATCGCCACCGGCCTGCAGCCTTCCCCGCCCTCCCTCCTCGTGCAGCCCGCCTCCCTCAACGTCTGGCAGCACAGCAACCCCGCCTCACCCATTGCCCAGGACCCCGCTGCAGGCACCTCTCCCTCGACCACCCCCGAGTGGGGCCCCAAGCCGCGCGACTCATCCGCGCGCAAGGCCAAGGCCCTCTACGTCGCGCCCCGCCCCGACAACCTCCCCTCCACCACCGGCCCCACGACCGCGACCACCACCACCCCCTCCGGCCCCGCGTAAAGCACCCGCTCCAAGAGCGCGGCAGGTCCCCGCGCGTGAGCGCCCCCCAGGACGGGCAGGGCGATTGGCCACCGACCCTGCACCACCCGTCCCCCCGGCTGCAACGCGCGACCCCGTCCCACCATACCTGTGGATTGCGCGCCCCCTTCTCCCCCCCCTTGCCCCTCCCTTGCCTTCCTTTCCGCCTCCTACAACTGATCACTCTGGAAGGCAGCAGACGGCACACGCAACGACACCCTGGCACGACCCGGCATCCTAGCCAACCACCTCGCAGATCGTGGCGTAGACACCTGCGGGCTCCAAGAGGTACGCCACCCCGGCTCCGGCCGACACACCTTCGCCAACGGATACCTCTTCATCTGGTCCGGCCGCCCCCCCGGCAGCACCAAGCCGCACGAGTCGGGCGTCGGAGCACTCCTGTCCCCCGACACCGCCAAACTCCTCCGCGCTCCCACCGCCGGCTCGGCTGCGCTCGACGATCGCGTGCTGGTCCTAAGGTTCCACCCCAACGGCACCGTCCCGATCACCGCAATCAACCCGTACGCCCCCACCAACGTCTCCACCGACAAACTCGCCAAAGACGCGTTCTACGAGCAACTCCACGGCATCCTCTCTGACATACCCTCACACCACTACCTCCTTGTGATGGGCGATTTCAATGCCACCACCACCGGCGCCTCCCCTACCACCCACCCATCGGTAGGCCGACACGCCTGCCCCACTCCTCACAGCACCCTCTGCCCCTTCCCCCCAAACCCCCGCCTCGCATCATACCGCCACCGCCCAAAAATTAACGACAACGGCCACATGCTCCTCGACCTGTGTGCCGCCCACAACCTTGCCATCACCCACTCTTTCTTCCCCAACCCCCCTGTGCATGCGTACACCTGGTACAGCAACAACCACAAGACATGCAGCATACTGGACTACATCCTAGTCCGCCGCTCCCACCTGTCCTCTGTCCAAAGTGTGCGCGCACAGTGCCCCATCACCCGCCCAATCCCCTCCCTTACAAAAACTGACCACTCCCTCGTCACTGCCGTCATCCGCTTCCGCTTCTCCAAAGCGTGGAGCCACGCACACTCCCAACACACACTCATCCCACCCCCCCGGCGCTACTTCACCGACCTTCTCCGCGACCCCGACACGCGGCAGAGGTACGCTGCGGCAGCCGCGTCCGCCCTCGCCCCCTCCCCTCCCCCCTCCCTTTCCCCCTCCCTTTCCCTCCCCTTCCCTCCCTGTCCCCTCCCTCCTCCTCACCCTTCCCCCTGCTCCCCGCTCCCCTGCACCCACCTTGACCAGCTGAGATCCCCGTCTCCTTCAACCCCTCCGACGCGTCACTCAAGCGAGCCCAAGCACTGCAGGCGGCCCGTGCCAGGGACGCCCCGCAGGCAGAGATCAAGCCCTGTGAGACAGAACTGTCGGCCTCCTTGCGTGACGACACCGACGCCCACTGGAACGCGACCGCCGTACGCGTCCAACGCGCCCTCGACGCACACAAACCTCACATTGCCCACCAGATACTGCAGAAGCTCATTGGTGACCGCCCCCTCGCCGCCGCCCCAGCCCTCCGCACAGATGCCGGCCTCCGCTTCGGAGCCCAGCCTGTTGCCGCGTTTGGGCTCCACGCGTTTGAGCTCCACTTCAAACAACTCCACACCCTCCCCTCCACAGTTGACGAGGCCACCCTCAACACCCACCTGGCCCACACGCCCACCGCCCCCCCTGCCCCTACCCTCCCTCCCGCCGCCGCCCCCCTCCCTGCCCCCGCACCCGCCCACGCCGCCGCCGACCCACGCCCTCACCCCCCACCCCCCGAGCCCACGCTGGACGAGGTGGAGGCTGCGATCAGAGTCCTCAGAAACACCTCCCCCGGATCCGACGACGTCACCGCCCCACTCATCAAGTGCGGCGGGCCCGTCGTCGCCTCTGCCCTCCACCGCATCATACGCAAGTGCTGGAACACCCGAACCACCCCCACCGCTTGGAGACAAGCCATCATCTGCCCCCTCTACAAGGGCGCATCCTCGGGGCCCACCACACTCGCCAAGGCCTACCGGGGCATCTCCCTCCTACCTGTCCCCGGCAAGACCTACACCCACATCCTTCTCAACCGCCTACGGCGACAGCTGGAACCCTCCCTCTCCACCTACCAATTTGGTTTCCGGCCTGACCGAGGCACCACTGCCCCCATCTTCACCCTACGCCGCATACAAGAAGAGTCACCGTGCCCAAGCCCCCCTTCACGTGGCCTACGTCGACCTCTCCAAGGCTTTCGACCAGGTCAACCACAAGGCACTATGGGCAACCCTGCTCCACCGCGGCGTGCACCCTGACCTCCTCGCCCGCATCAAGAGCCTCTACACTGATGCCACCGCCAGAGTCCGAGTGGGCGACGCGTACTCCGCTCCATTCAACCTCGACACCGGCGTCAAGCAAGGCTGCCCCCTCTCCCCCCTCCTCTTCAACATCTACATCGATACTGTTGTCCGATCCCTGATTGCCCAACTCCCCGATGACGGCATCCAAATTGGCTACATGGTCGACGGCACTCTCCAAACCCCTGATTCCTGTACTACAGACTACGCGACTACAATCCTCCCCCTCCTTCTCTACGCGGACGACATAGCTCTGATGGCTCTCGACATCGACATCCTCAGAGACATGCTTGCCCTCCTCGATCAGATCTGCTCTGACCTCGCCCTCGAGATCAACTACGACAAGACTGTGCACCAAACCCTCGGCCACCCTTCTGCCCACACCGACGCCCCAGCACCAATCTCAATCCCTTCCACTTCCTCTGACATCCCCCACCTAGTCCACCCCGCGGACAAATTCAAATACCTTGGCAGCATCCTGTCAACCCCCACCCCGTCCCTTGGCACCCTTGATGGAGAGATCTCCCGCCGGATCTCCTCTGCCTGCTACGCCTTCAACCGTCTCACACCCAGACTCTGTAAAAGTAACGACATCCAGCCCTCCACCAAGATCCAACTCTACAACGCCTTTGTCACATCCGCCCTCTTGTACAGCTGCCAAGGCTGGACACTCAACGTCGCCCACACACACCGCCTGGAAGTGACTCACAACCGCTTCCTCCGCAGCATAAAGCGAATCCTCCACAACCTCTCCCCATCCTCCCCTCACACCTCCACCTCTGAGATGCACGCCAAGGACCCAACCACAGCGCCCATCATCAACGCCATCAACAAACATCGGATGTCGTTTATTGGATCCCTTGCCCGCCACCTCCCTCCCTCCCCCCCTCTCCCCCTTCCCCCCACCCACCTATCACCCCCTCCCCACACCTCAATCTTCCCACCTGCTGCCGCTCTCTTTATGTTCCGACGCCCGGACGCCCAGATGCCTGACAGGGTCGGTGCCATCACCTCGTACCGTCTCAACGCCCACGAGATGTTCACGTCTGCCCAGTTCATGAGTGTCGTCAAGACGCTTTACGAGAAGGCCGTCAAGGCCACGCCGAGGACCCTGCGATCACCCCTCCTGAGCTCGCCGCCATCCTGGAGGCCAGGAGGCTCCCTCCCAAGTGGACCACCCTAGCTAGGTTCCCACACCTGTGGGACAGCATCTGCCGCGGGGTGATGATGGATATTACAGTCTGTGTGACACCAGTAATGATGTATAAGACCGGTGTCGGCGCTAGCGCCCGACACCTTAAACTCAGTTTGTGGGAAACTGGCTGGCTACCTGGTAGGGGTGAGGGTAAACCCCCACACGCGCGCACGCACTGGACCTAGACAGGACACTGGGCCCCCAGATCCACCCTATACCACCCAGGTAGTGACAGCAACGCATTGTTGGTGTGCGCCTGTGTTCTACTACTAGTCCCGCCGCCGCCATTGGCTCCAGCAATCTCCTCCATGCCCGCCAGCAATCTCCTCCACGCCCGCCAGCAATCTCCTGTATGCCCGCCAGCAATCTCCTCCATGCCCGCCAGCAATCTCCTGTATGCCCGCCAGCAATCTCGTCCATGCATGGGCGCCGCCATGCGATCTCCATGCGCCGCGCCGCGCTCCATGCGCGCCAGCACCCGTACCACCCGCCTCATTCCCGTTCTTTAGCCATTCCCGTGACACCTATGGCTGATCCTTGTTCCGCCGTCCCCTTTGGCATCTGTAACCCGTATCCTCTCCCTGTAGCCTCATTCCCCGTTCTTAACCGCCATCTCCATTATGGTGCCCGCCCGCTGGTGGGGCCTCGCCTCGCCCCATGCCGCACGGCTAGTGTATTGATTGCTGCGCCATCTATAATCTGCGCCTTGGGGCAGGGAACCCCTGCGCCACAACCTCACAAAGCCTAGCCGCATGTGCCTCGCTTCCCATGTTTCTCAATTTCTCGCCATCCGCTTCCATGCCCGCCTGCAATCTCCTCCACGCCGCGAGCAATCTCCTGTTTGCCCTCAAGCAAGCTCCTCCATGCCCGCCAGCAATCTCCTCCATGCATGCACGCGCAGAGCGCCGCCATGCAACCCCCATGCGCCGCGCGCGCCATGCGCGCGCCGCGCCCGCCAGCTCCCGTAGCCTCATTCCCCGTTCTTTACCCATGCGCCGTGACGCATTAGCCTTGTCCGCCGTCCCTGGCATGCATAACCCGTAGCCTCATCCCCGGTAGCCGCATTCCCCGTTCTTAGCCGCCATCTCCATTATGGTGCCCGCCCGCTGGTGGGGCCTCGCCTCGCCCCATGCCGCACGGCTGGTGCATCGATTGCTCGCCATCTAATAATCTGCGCCTTGGGGCAGGGAACCCCTGCGCCGCAACCTCCTCACAAAGCCTAGCCGCATGTGCCTCGCTTCCACAAGCCATAGCCGCATGTGCTCCTTCCGATTTCTCAATTTCTCGATCGTCTCTCTCTTCCATCCAGGCACAGTAAACCATTAGGAGCCGCAATCTGCTTGAGTTCCGATCGTTGTGAGAGGGGGTGCATGCTCGCCGCAATTCTCGCCATCGTGCATCGTGCTCTCCATCGTACCGCTGCCCCATCTGCCACATAGCCTCGCCCCATCAGGACCAGTTCACCAGTAGCGCTGTGCGTCAGAGCCGGTCAGGGGAAATTTCCAGATTTTCAGCCGCCCAGTACCAAGCGCAGTTGTCCCGGTTGTCCGCCATCGAGCGGCGCCAGGGCGGGAGCCCCTGGCGAAGAGCTTATGGATAGGTAGCGGTGGCGGTAGTCAAAAAGGGGTAGCTTAGGCCGGATCAGCCCCCACAACCGTAACCACACGCAGCAAAACCACAATTGACAGTTTCTGATGACAGTTTTTCGGATCCCGCAAACAACCCCAAGCCCACGGATATCCTCTCGTGCTAGCGCATATGGTTGGTCACCCGCTACTGAACGAACTTAAGATCCAAGGGTCCTCGACTCATGAAACGATTGCCGGGGGGTGCTTTAGCACTGGCAAGAGCCGTTACCTAGGTTGAGCGGTGGCAACTGTAACGTATTTCTCTCTCTCTGTGTGTGTGCGCGCGTGTGCGCGTGTGCGTGCGCGCGTGCGCGTGTGCGTGTGCGTGTGCGTGTGCGTGTGCGTGTGCGTGTGCGTGTGCGTGTGCGTGTGCGTGTGCGTGTGCGTGTGCGTGTGCGTGTGCGTGTGCGTGTGCGTGTGCGTGTGCGTGTGCGTGTGCGTGTGTGTGCATGTGTGTGCGTGTGTGCGTGTGCGTGTGCGTGTGCGTGTGCGTGTGTTCCATTTTGTGTGTGTGTTTGTGTGTGTGTGCCTGTCCCATATTGTGACCTTGAGGAAGGTCCTCTCCTATATGCTCCTTGCCAGACATGTCTCTCAGAGACCGCTGTTTGGGGTAGTCTAGCCGGCGGGAGCGGTAGTCTATCGGCCGGGAGCCGGCGGTACTCTAGTACTTAAGTGTGCTGGAGATCGGCGGGTGTCTCTAGTAGAAGAGTAGCCTGCTTAGCTGGAAACCCCTTGTTACTGTTACTGCCTGTCCCATCCACAGGTGTACATGTGAATTGAAGTGTGTGTGTGTGTGTGTGTTTGTGTGTCTGACCTTTGCAAACAGCTCGACCGACGCCGCGACCGCCCCGTGCTCCTTTACCGCGTTGCCGAGGAACGCAAGCGCCGCGGCTGAGTCGCCTCCCGCCCCGAGCTCAGCGTACAGCAGGTCCATGCCACCGGGGAGCTGCAGGGGCGGACGACAGGGGTCGCATCATAATAAGGGATAACGAATACGAACACGGGCTTTCAGACACAGCAACCACCCACCACCAGACACACGCACAGAGCAGCGCCCCTTGCACACGCACACTGCACACCCCACCCACCACGAGGCACGCGGCCAGCAGCCCCTTGCCGTCGGCTTTGCTCTGACGCACGATCAGGCGCAGCGCGACTCGCACCGCATCCTCGACCCTGCCGCGCTCGAGAGCCAGCTGCGCGTAGAGAGCGAGGTACTCGCCTATGGACAAATTGTGTGTGTGTGTGCATGTGTGTGCGTGTGTGTGTGTGGAGGGGGGGTGAGACTGCGAGCATGGACAGCAGAGGGGCACATCTTCACACCTAAAACCAAAGCCCTAAAGCAGAAAACCGAAGTCCGAAGCCTCAAGTCCTAAACCCTGAAGCACTTGGGCCACTTACCAACTCGTCCGTTTGCAATAGGCCCGTCGCGGGCGCGACCATAAGCCCTGAGCCCCTTACCTTGAGCCAAAATCCTTAAACCTAAGCCCAGAACCCCACACCCGCGGAACTCAAAGCCGCAAACCCGGAACACGGAACAAGGAGACGCACGGGCCACTGGCCGTGCGGCTCGTCCGTTGACACGAGGCCCATCGCATCGCGAGCGCGACCCTCAACCCTTCACCACTGACCGTAGCCTAGCGCGGCCGTGCCCCCATGGGAAGGAGTCAGATCTGTGGGCCGAGTGCCCTGTCTAGGTCCAGCCCCGACCCACTAGCCCCCCCACCACTAGTAGCCAGGCACCCCTCTGTAGTCGAATACGCTGCCTGCAGGTGCGTCACACACGACTGTAAAAACCATCATCACCATCAGGGGCTGCTAACACTAAGCCCTAACACCGAAGCCATAAAACCTAAATCCGAAGCGCCAAACCCTGAACCCTAAAACATGGGGGCCACTGACCGTGCGACTTGTCCGTCGACACGAGGCCCATCGCGAGCGCGACCCTCAACCCTTCACCCCTTACCGTAGCCTAGGGGTTACTCACACATAACCCTAACACCTACCGTGGTCACACTTTGCCTTCGCCCAATCAAGTCTGAAAACGCCCGCAAAGGCCTAAAATTCCAAATAAAGAGACCCCTTAAGTGGACCCCCCCCCCCCCGGCAAAACGTGACAACGGTAAGCCCTAACACCTAAATCCGAACCCTCAAACCCTGAACCCTGAAACATGGGAGCCACTGACCGTGCAACTCGTCTGTCGACACGAGGCCCATCGCGAGCGCGACGCAGCGCTCGTGCAGCACCTGGATGCGCGCCGCCGCGCCGCCACCGCCGTCGTCATCGTCGTCTTCAAAGGCCTCCAGCTCTGCGCTGTACGCCGCGTGGAGCGCCTGTGCGTGTGTGCATGTGTGTGTGTGTGGCGTGTGGGTGTGGGTGTGGGTGTGGGTGGGTGCGTGTGCGCGGGTGTGCTTATGCATGTGTGTGTGCATGTGTGTGTGTGTGTGTGTGTGTGCGTGTGTGTTTGCGTGTGAGTGCCACCGCCGTCACCATCGTCGTCTTCAACGGCGTCCAGCTCTGCGCTGTGCGCCGCATGGAGTGCCTGCGCGTGTGTGCATGTGTGTGCGTGGTGTGTGTGTGTGTATGTTTGTGTGTGTGTGCATGTGAGTGCCAGCGCCATCATCATCGTCGGCGTCAACAGCGTCCAGCTCTGCGCTGTACGCCGCGTGGAGCGCCTGCGTGGGTGTGCATGTGTGTGGGTGTGTGGGTGCATGCCTGTGTGTGTATATGCGTGTGTGTTTGTGTGTGTGTGTGTGTGTATGTGCGTGTCTGTGTGTGTGAGGGGGGTGAGTGTGCTTGTGTGAGTGTGTGTGCATGTGTGAGTGCTTGTGTGAGTGTGTGTGTGTGTGTTTGCGTGTGTCTGCCACCGCCATCATCATCATCGGCCTCAACAGCGTCCAGCTCTGCGCTGTACGCCGCGTGGAGCGCCTGTGTGTGTGCATGTGCGTGGGTGGGTGGGTGTGCGTGCTTGTGTGTGTGCGCTTATGCATGTGTGTGTGTGTTTGCGTGTGAGTGCCACCGCCGTCATCATCGTCGTCTTCAACGGCGTCCAGCTCTGCGCTGTGCGCCGCGTAGAGCGCCTGCGCGTGTGTGCGTGTGTGTGTGGGTGTGCCTGTGTGTATGTGTGTGTGTGTGTGTGTGCGTGCCTGTGCATGTGTGTGTGTGTGTGTGTGTGTGTGTGTGCGTGTGTACAGCTCTGCGCTGTACACCGCGTGGAGCGCCTGCGCGTGTGTGCATGTGTGTGGGTATGTGTGTGCATGTGCGTGTGTGCGCGTGTGCGCTTGTGCATGTGTGTGTGTGTGTGTGTGTGTGTGTGTGTGCGCGTGTGCCACCGCCGCCAACGCCGGCATCATCGTCGTCTTCAACGGCATCCAGCTCTGCGCTGTACGCCGCGTGGAGCGCCTGCGTGTGTGTGTGTATCAGGGGTGAGCCCGCCGATCGGATTCCGATGAACAGGGCGCCCGAAGGGCGCAAAACCGATGAGTGTTTTGGGGTGGGATCGGGAAAACCGATTAGTGTGAGGGCCCGGAGGGCCTGTCATCGGCGAAGCCGATGACCACTTCAAACCGATCGGACTCATCGGCTTGGGGTATTTGAGCTTCCCGATCGGCTCATGGCCTCTCCTGTTCCGCCCGACGGGCCACCGCCCGTGCGTGCGCCCGACGACAACCCCGCGTCCCCCATGCTGGTCGACGACGACGTCGAGCTCGTGCTCCCGCCGGCCGAGGAGCCCAAGAAGCGCAACGCGTTTGACCTCATGAAGGCCAGCAACCTGAAGGCTGCGTCACGTGAGTGTCACATGGGCATGGGGGGTGCGCGCATGGTGCATGGGGGGATTCAAAATCGAAATGCCCCTCCCCCCCTCCACGCCCTCCCTCCTCCTGCAGCCTCCCTCACCCAGCCTCTAGCCCCCACCCAGACTACCTCAAGCCAGCCTCCACCCAGCCCGCCTCAAGCCTGGGTCCAGCCCTGCCCTGCCCTGCCCTACTGCGCCTCTTTCCAAAGCCCCCCCTGCCCCGCCTCTTTCTAAAGCCCGCCCCATCCCCCTCACTACCACTGCAGAGGCGAAGCAGCTCAAGAAGGCCAAGCACGCCGCCGCTGCCCCGGCCGCGCCCGCCCAGGCCCCCGAGCACCCGCCTCACGAGGACGTCCCTCCGGCAACCCCCACGGCCACCCCCGCGGCTGATGGCCCCACGATCGACGCCACCCCCATCGCCACCAGCGTCAAGAAGAAGCCGCCATCTTCCGAGGCGCAGAAGTCGTGGATCAAGACGTTCCCCTTCATCTTCATCGCCACCGCCGTCAACCTCGCCACCAACGGCGCCGTGCTCGTCGGCTGCTCCGTCTGCCGCGAGATCTACGGCGCCAACAGCAACAAGTCGTACGCTGCTGGCAATGCCAGCGTGTACTCCCTCAACGACCTCACCAAGCACTCCAAGTGTGACGAGCACAAGGATGCTGTGGACGCCAAGGTGAAGAAGGACGGTGGCTCCGGCGGCATTGTGGCAGCCGCGCATGCTGGCGCGCGTGCGCACGTCGAGGTGCTGAAAGGCCTGCTACCAACTCTGCTCATGGGTGCCCTGTGGATCTGCACAGAGTTGCTTCCAGGCCTGAAGTTTGCCAGCCTACTGGTGGCGCTCACCAAGGCTGGCAACACCAGTATTAACGCGAAGTACAACAATCGGTTGTACTTGACGGCGTGCGTACTCACCCTCTCCTCAGTCCTCCTGAGCCGGCAGCTCGTACAAATTCGAGCTGCCCCCTGTTTTACGCTTATGGTTGATGGCAGTACCGACTGCAGTACCGAGGATCACCTTCTAATCTGTTGTGTACTGTGCCGAGCTCCTTGAGCCGACAGTAGAGTACCTATGTACTGTGAAGCTGTCTCAAGCCGGTGCAGACTCTATCCACAATGTTCTTATTAAGGTGATGGAGGTGCTGGAACTGGACAGCAGCCGCATGGTCGGCTTCTGCACCGACGGCGCAAACGTGTTCACTGGCTGGCGCAATGGCGTTATGACAAAGCTTAGGCGGATGAACCCCTACCTACTTACTGTCCATTGCGTCGCGCACCGGTGTGCACTTGTTATGGTGGATGTTACCACCAGAACTAAGACCACCCTTACCACAGCATGCAAAGCACTTGACACTATTACTTCCAACGTGCACCACCTGTTCTGCAAGAGCGCCAAGAGGACCAGCGAGTGGGAGTTATTTGCCAAAAAGAACTACCCCAATCTGACCCGCTTGAAGTTTCCGAATTTTACTACAACGCGTTGGTGGTCTCGCAAGGAAGCCACGCTGGTTCTGCGCCTCAACCTCCACGCTTTGATTGAATACCTGACCCTTAGGAAGGACTGCCCCGATGAGGTGTCGACGCGCTCAAAGACGTGGGAAAAGGCTAGGCTCGTTCTGTCGAAGCTCTTGAGTTATAAGCAGGCAGTCTTTTTGTTTCTCCAGATCGATTTGCTGAGCCCTGTCGATAAGCTTTCCAAGGCGTTGCAGAGCAACAGCATTAAGCCCCTCGACCTGAAAAAACGTTTGACCGCCACCATTGCCCAGCTTAACGTTTTTAAGAACCTAACATTTTGTTCTGCTGAGACCTGCCCAACTGCCAAGGGTCTAGTTGATAACGTCGATGATGACGGGGTGTGGACCTCGCCCACCACCTCAGGCGCCCCACCACCTGCCAAGGTCAAGTTTTTCAAGGGCAATTTCAAGATGACCACCGCATACAAGTTTGCAGCAGATTTTGCTGACGCGGCCATTGAGAGCCTGAAGGAGAGTTTTTTCGACGACGACCCCTCCCTTGATATTCTGGCCTGCTTCACCATCTTTGACCCAGTTCAGTACATTGGTATGGGGCACGCAGAGCTAGATGACTTCGGCAACGATTCCTTTCAGCAGCTTAAGGACCACTTCTGGTCCGGGGATGGGCTGCCCAACTCTCCCTTCTCTGCGCGCGGCGAGTCATTCATGGCCACGCTCGACACTGAGTTCAAGCATGTCAAGACCGTCATCAAGGACAGGCTGGCGCTCACCCCCTCGGCAACTATGCTCAACCTGTGGCGCTTCATTGCGCGCAGCTCCGACTCTCTCATGGTGCCCAACATCATCCTACTCATGAACGTGTACTACGTGATGGCTCTGCACACCGCCGAGGTCGAGCGTGGCTTCAGCATCCACCGCATCCTCAAGAACCGCCTCCGCAGCCGCCTCATGATCCTCATGGTGGACTCCCTGCTCCGCATCTGGCACCTTGCCCAGTCGTTCACCGGCCCGAGGGAGTCAGAGAACAACAGCCTGATCAACGAGGCTGCAGAGAAGCTGTCCGGTGCCTCCCTGCAGTCTCAGGGAGTCAACCCCCCCAGCCTCTTGAAGAGGCTGGT
>VFSX01000371.1:92500-120000 GCA_016618255.1 Chlamydomonas sp. UWO 241 | reverse complement strand
AGTGGAGGTACACCCTCATGCCGGGCAGGGCACGTGTGCACAGGTTAAAGGGGGACCATGTGGGGGGCTGGAGAGTGGGGGGGGGATGGTCATCAAGCGTGATCATCCATGCACCATTCATACTAGGAGAAGTGTAGACCTGTCTGTTGAGCCCATTCACCTGCCCATTCACGACGACGACCTGCCCATTCACCTGTGCCCCCCTGTGCTCATTCACCTGTGCCCCTGTGTCCATTCACCTGTGCTGTCCATTCATTGCTAGCATCCAAAGTGGTGCAATGAAGGGCGCCCCTGCTCCTAGTGCTGGATGGCTCAAGGGCGGCCCCTCTCAGGAGGACCTCGACGCGACAGCGGCCTTTGGACTGGGACTCGAAGGTGACGATTGGCTCGAGGGAGGCATGGGGCCGGAGGGCGGCATGGCGTCGCACCAGGACAAGCTGGCAGACAACGACTTCTTCAATGCGTTCGAGGACGATTTGGACGAGAGCGACATGGCGCTGTGAGGAGGGCATAGAGGGAGAACGCATGGGCGCCCCATGCACGACGCTGCATGCATGAGCGGCACCGTGGCCCCACCACGGCTGGGGTGCGCCAGAAGCCAAAGATACCGCTTTCCGGGGCTGATCTGTGCGGAGGAGCGCCGTGCGGACGACTGCCTGGAGCGCTGCATGGGCGCATGGAGAGCTGCATGGGTGCACGGCCAGATCAGCTGGCGCCGCGCGGTCTGTGCGCCGAGCGCCACAGCTACTGCGTGGGGACAGCCGGGACGGACCCTGCTCGCTCGAGCTTACGTACCACCCCTATTGGCATGCACGGCGTATCATCATGCATCGAGTGAGAGACCCTGTGATCGTTGCCATGGCACCACACACCAACACCACAGCACTGCCAACCCACCACCACATCCCAACCCTGTACAACAGACTTTATGAACGTATGCAGTGTTTTGTAACGATAACTGCTCGACGACTCCACTCGGACAGCGGCTCCACACGCGGCTCCACAAAGTCCAATGCGCTGCAATTGCCGGACAACGACCAGACGCGAATATCTGATTTTACACCACCAACCACAGGAAGCACCTACATCATGCTCTCCTTGACCTGCAGGGTGGGGGTGGGCAGGGGGTGGACGGGTGAGAGGGTGGGCGAACACAACCAGCTCCCGAAGCTGCCAAGGCGAGCGGAGGATGCGACACGAGCGACACAAGCAGGTTGATAAGTCCCCCGTCGGACATTTTTGCGCGCGCACCTTGGGCGCCATGATCTCGTCCTCCTTGGGCTCGAGCACCTTGACGACGTCGGGCATGGGCATCTTGGGGCCGGCGCGTCCCGTAGGGTCGTAGTTCTTCATGATCTTGACCTGTGGGGATGGCAGTTGAGGTGCGTGCGCGATGTAAGGACAGTGGAGGTGCGTGCGCGGCACAAGGAGGATCCGCAGCGCAAGGCACATCCAAGCGACTGCCAGCTACGCTGGTGTGAACCGCTGCCATCGCCAGCTACGCTGGTGTGCTCGCTGGTGCCTTGGTGTGTTTTGCGGCGCAAGGCACAGCGCGCGCGACTGCCAGCTTTGCTGGTGTGAACTACTGCCAGCTACGCTGGTGTGACCCGCTGCCACCACCAGCCACGCTAGCGTGAACCGCTGGCCCCCATGCACCGCCTCCCGTCCCTAGCGAGCGCACCGACTCAGACCATCACAGCACCCGCCCACCCCACACAAGCGCGTCCTGCGCACCTTGAGACCCAGCACGCCCTGGCGCAGCAGCACGTGGCGCACGGCGGAGTCGAGGTAGACGATCGCGGGGTAACCGGACGCCACCATGTAGCCGTCCTTGAACTTCATCGACTTGGCACGGGCAGCGCGCAGCTTTCCAGACACGACGACCTCGCAGCCCTTGGCGCCAGCCTCCATGACGAAGCGCAGCACACCGTAGGCAGCGCTGTGCATGGCAATGGCAGCGTGCATGCGGCGTGGTGAGCGGGCGAGCGAGCGCATGCCGGCTGCGCTGTGCGCGTCGAAGCATGTGTGCGAGCGAGGGCCCTGCCAGTCCTGTTGTGTGGCACTTAGGAAAGCAGCACCCTCCAGAACATGTGCGCCATGCACTGATGCATACACATGTGATGCATACACAACATGTGATGCATACACAACAGTACAGGAGTCGCGTCAGAATGCATGCTGCATGTGCATGCCCCATTGCGCATGCAGCATGCGCGTGCATGCCCCCATGTGCGCATGCTCCCTCCCCCCCTCTGCCAATCGCTACAGAGCATCTCCAAATCGCTCACCGCCTGACGGCGAGGCCACCCAAGAGCTTGTAGCGCAGGGACTCGCACTGCGCGATAGCGCAGAGGCCACGCTCGTTAACCTTCTCAGCGTACAGCTCCACGCTCTCCGGCGCGAAGTTGAAACGCTTCTGCACGACCGAGGTCAGCTCGCGGATGCGGCGGCCCTTCTCGCCTGCAGAGAGTTTGTGGAGACATTCATCAGCCGACACTCACCAGCGCGCTCGCCGCCCCCTCACCGCCTGCCTCCTCAACAGACGTCAAGCACCACCATCAGGAACAGCTGTGTCGGTGAGAAGTGGACGCACGGAGGCGTGCAAACGCCGTGTGCGCATGGAGGCGCGGCTGCCTCCGCCGCGCTGCCTGCCGTGCCTCCCCCGTTCCCGCCCCCCCCCCGCTGCCTGCATGCTCACACACTGAGCACTTTCTGCATGCGGGTTGCCTTGATGATGAGCTCCGTGCGGAGGTGAGGGGGCTACTTCAACGAGTAGCATCTTTAGCAGGCGGAGCAGCAGCCTCCGCCTTGCTGGCCCTCCCCCCCCCGCCTCCCCAATGGCTGCATGCTCACATAACGAGCACGCAACGCGGGATGACCTCCGTGCATACACGCGCATGGAGGCTGCCAGCTGCCCCCATGCAGGCGCACTCACCGAGCACGTTCTGCGTGCGGGTGGCCTTGATGATGACCTCCGTGCGCATGGGGGTCACGCGGACCTCCACGCCGGAGTAGCCATCCTCAGCGAGCTCCCTGCAAGCAGGCGGCAGCCAGCCAGGTTGATCAATTGGCTGGAACAAAGCCTCCGCCACAACCGTCACGCGCGTGCACACACCTGTTGAGCAGCTCGTTGAGCTCAGCGTAAAACACGCCATCGGCAACGAACTGCGGGGAGGGGGGGGAGGCGTGCATGAGAAAAAAAAACACCCTGGCGGCGGCTCGCTCAAATTGGGGAGTGTTATCGCTCCCCTGCATCAACACCCCAGCTTGCCTTCCTCTTCTTGGAGATCTGGGTCGCCATGCTGGGCAAAGGAGGGAGCACACCGTGAGGAGGGGGAAATGGGAGAGCCCGGTGTGGGAGTGTGAATATGTTTGGGACCTTCGACACAATAATCCTTCGAGACTGCTGCGTGCTGCTGATACTACAGCCTGTCATTATCAACCCCCTGCTCTCCTGAGAGGGAGTGGAGGCTCTGGCTAACCGTCCCAACCACACTCTGCACAGTGGTGCTGCTTGCTTGGCGCCCGCCACCAAGTGTGGATGGCGTTACCGTGGGCTACTTGTAGCTTGACCTTTTGTGGGCCTTGAGCCTTGTTTCTCTAAGTCCCACTGGAGCTTTGGAACCGTACGTGTGACCGCCAGAAGTGGATTGTAACCAAACATCATCAAAAAAAAAAGTGGTGCTGCTTGCTTGGCGCCCGCCACCAAGTGTGGATGGCGTTACCGTGGGCTACTTGTAGCTTGACCTTTTGTGGGCCTTGAGCCTTGTTTCTCTAAGTTCCACTGGAGCTTTGGAACCGTACGTGTGACCGCCAGAAGTGGATTGTAAAACTCTCATCATCATCATCATCTGAAGTGAGAGCTCAACACACAAACCCTTCAGGACGAGAGGGGCACGTGTAGCGCGTGTTGTAAGATTCGAATTGATTTTGGCAAGTTGATGTGCCCCAGAATCGAGGAATGTTTTTAACCGGGCCGCTGAGGTGTTGGCGCAGGGGCGTGGGGTGTGTGATGATGATGATGATGATGATGATGATGGATATTACAGTCTGTGTGACACCAGTAATGATGTATATGACCGGTGTCGGCGCTAGCGCCCGACACCTTCAACTCAGTTTCAGTGGGAAACTGGCTGGCTACCTGGTAGGGGTGAGGGTAAACCCCCACACGCGCGCACGCACTGGACCTAGACAGGACACTGGGCCCCCAGATCCACCCTATACCACCCAGGTAGTGACAGCAACGCATTGTTGGTGTGCGCCTGTGTTCTACTACTAGTCCCGCCGCCGCCATTGGCTCCAGCAATCTCCTCCATGCCCGCCAGCAATCTCCTCCACGCCCGCCAGCAATCTCCTGTATGCCCGCCAGCAATCTCCTCCATGCCGCCAGCAATCTCCTGTATGCCCGCCAGCAATCTCGTCCATGCATGGGCGCCGCCATGCGATCTCCATGCGCCGCGCCGCGCTCCATGCGCGCCAGCACCCGTACCACCCGCCTCATTCCCGTTCTTTAGCCATTCCCCATGACACCTATGGCTGATCCTTGTTCCGCCGTCCCCTTTGGCATCTGTAACCCGTATCCTCTCCCTGTAGCCTCATTCCCCGTTCTTAACCGCCATCTCCATTATGGTGCCCGCCCGCTGGTGGGGCCTCGCCTCGCCCCATGCCGCACGGCTAGTGTATTGATTGCTGCGCCATCTATAATCTGCGCCTTGGGGCAGGGAACCCCTGCGCCACAACCTCCTCACAAAGCCTAGCCGCATGTGCCTCGCTTCCCATGTTTCTCAATTTCTCGCCATCCGCTTCCATGCCCGCCTGCAATCTCCTCCACGCCCGCGAGCAATCTCCTGTTTGCCCTCAAGCAAGCTCCTCCATGCCCGCCAGCAATCTCCTCCATGCATGCACGCGCAGAGCGCCGCCATGCAACCCCCATGCGCCGCGCGCGCCGTGCGCGCGCCGCGCCCGCCAGCTCCCGTAGCCTCATTCCCCGTTCTTTACCCATGCGCCGTGACGCATTAGCCTTGTCCGCCGTCCCCTGGCATGCATAACCCGTAGCCTCATCCCCGGTAGCCGCATTCCCCGTTCTTAGCCGCCATCTCCATAATGGTGCCCGCCCGCTGGTGGGGCCTCGCCTCGCCCCATGCCGCACGGCTGGTGCATCGATCGCGTCGCCATCTAATAATCTGCGCCTTGGGGCAGGGAACCCCTGCGCCGCAACCTCCTCACAAAGCCTAGCCGCATGTGCCTCGCTTCCCATGTTTCTCAATTTCTCGCCATCCGTCTCTCTCTTCCATCCAGGCACAGTAAACCATTAGGAGCCGCAATCTGCTTGAGTTCCGATCGTTGTGAGAGGGGGTGCATGCTCGCCGCAATTCTCGCCATCGTGCATCGTGCTCTCCATAGTACCGCTGCCCCATCTGCCACATAGCCTCGCCCCATCAGGACCAGTTCACCAGTAGCGCTGTGCGTCACAGCCGCTCAGGGTAAATTTCCAGATTTTCAGCCGCCCAGTACCAAGCGCAGTTGTCCCGGTTGTCCGCCATCGAGCGGCGCCAGGGCGGGAGCCCCTGGCGAAGAGCTTACGTGTGAAGGAAGCTTACGTGTGAAGGAAGCTTGGGAGGTTGGTCGCCACACGCGCATTCATCACAACAGCGGGAAAACGGTGGTGCGTTGGTAGCCTCAATCTGAACCACACGGGCTGCCGCATGGACTCGTATTACCGTATTCAAGGTGCACACCTACCGCCCCGGAGGAATGCGTTACTGTCACTACCTGGGTGGTAAAGGCCAGCTGGATCTGGGGGCCTAGTGCCCTGACTAGGGCCAGGGCGTGCGCGCACGTGGGGGGTTGCTCTCACCCCTACCAGGTAGCCAGCCAGTTTCAGCCTGAAACTGAGTTAAGGTGTCGGGCGCTAGCGCCGACACTGCTCTTATCCATCGTTACTGGTGTCGCACAGACTGTAAAATCCATCATCATCATTAACGCGGGGCGTTATGTAACGTAATGTAGTTGTACAACTGCGTTACAATTCGTAGGGTGACTCTAGGCGGCACTTTCCCTGCAAGCCTGAAGCCGGTGAAAGTGCGGGGCGGGGGAAGTAGTCTAGTCTATCGGTGGTAGTCTATCGGTGGTAGTCTATCGGTTGTAGTCTATCGGCCGGGAGCCGGCGGTTCTCTTGTCCACTTAAGTGGGCTGGAGTATCGGCGGGTGATATCTAGTAGAAGAGTAGCCTGTTTAGCTGGAAACCCCGTGTTCCTTGTTACTTTGGGTTGGTTACAACCAACAAGTCTCTGGTACGCTGGCGCGCTGCGTGGCCTTGCGGGCGCTCCTAGTAGAGCCCCCTCCCGAAGTGTAGTCTAGGCCAGTGTTTCTGCTAGCCAACCCGCAACCCAACAAAGTGCACTTTCGGGTTGAGATTGGCCGATTCGGGCTGGCGCGTCAGGTTGAGATTGCGCGAAGTCCAACCGGAAAAAATACGCATTTTCACACTTCTCCGCCAAAATTCGCCTCCGTTGGGTTGAGATTGGCGAAATGAGCGTGAGGACCGGGTTGAGCCATCATTTTTCCAAGATCCTTAACGGAACCACTGGTCTAGGCCTTAACTCACGCCCCCGGGTCTTTACAGCCGTCATGCTTCTTTACACCTCACAACAGCTAACGCATACGTGTAAAACCTGTAAAACCAACCAACAGCCGCGGTCGGGTCTTTGCGGGTCTGCACGGTCGCGGTGGAGGCGTCAAGGCAACTGTTGAGCACTGCAGCTAGATGTGTGTGCGCTTAGCCTTCGCGATAATGTATTGTTTTACCCTCCCGCGAAGCTGACAACGGGTGAAAATCGCGATTTTCGCGACTTTTGACGTCAAATCGACTGGAAACGACGAAAAACGATTCCCACCAACGACTAAACAATGTTTTTGTTAACCCCCCCCCCCCACGAAGGCTAACCGTGCGTACGGTATGTGGGTACGCCTCGTCGCGGATGAAGCTCGAGCTGCTGCACTGCCACCGTTGACTCGGAGGACACTCCCTTGGGTTGTGCCTGGAATTTGAATGGGGGCACACTGAGAGTTGAGAGGGGCAGCAGGTGCGTGTGCTGCGGATGTTGGCTGGGGTTTGTGAGGCTGCCACACTTATCTTACCCCGCTGTCGTCTCTATGGTGTTGCATGCCTGCGGCTGGCCTCCATGATCAACCCATGGCCGCAACAAACCTGGAGGAGGAGTTGAGTGTGGCGGCTACCTATCTCGGTGCTGCTTGGCGTCCACTACCGAGTGCGGGTACGTTATCTACCTCGGGGTTTCCCGCTTTCCATTCCCATTTTATTTTTGATTGTTTTTGTTAACTTTTTGTCATCGTCATCATGATGGCGCTCATCCTTAGAGAAAAAATTATAGAGGGGATCAGTGCGGGCCTCAAGATTGCGGGGCTTCAGAAACAGATTTGCACTTTTAATGGGCGTGATCAGACTGTCCAAGGTTTTGGTCCAAGGCTGCTGAGGTCAGTCCAGCCTCTCCTCGCAACACCAGAGGGTTGAAAATGCCTCTGTGGAATGCACCCATGTGCCACGCAAGAGTGAGTGGGTGACCCAGGGATATATGAGATAGTGTGGGAGCGTGAGTGGTGGGCCGTGTGTGGCCATCCCAGACCCACGCAGTACATCGAATACACGTACACGATGCTGCACCGAGGGAGTGCACTCAGGGCGTCTCGAAAGGAGGGAGCCTGGCAGCGGCAGGGAGGGCACGCGCACCAACCCTCGACTCGTCAGGTAAAAGCATAGGAGGGTCCGCACCCCCCTGCGCAGCGTTGCGCAGGTGAGCTAGTTGACACGCCAGCATTCAGGACGATGCTGCTGCAAGCACGAAGCGTGCTGGGGGTGCCCTTATCATCCTGGAGGCATCACCAGACGCGTGGACGGCGTGCTGAGAAAGCCTCCCCCATCCTCCCCCAGCCTGCCACCAGCATGCATGCCAGCAGCAGCTGCGCATGCAAGCCCCAGAGGCACAGGGGAGGGGGGTATGCAGTTGCACACTGGATAACCGGCAGGCCCATGCCAACCCATGCGCATGCAGTAGCGGCGCCACAGCATGCAGGGGAGAGGTGGAAGGGCTGGCCAGCCCAGGGCGGGAACACACGCATGTATCAGGATAAGAACCACCACCTAGCCACGTGTAACCTCCTGGACGCTGTTTCGTCACACTCACCGCCCCCCCCTACACCCCTGCACACACCCGCACACACACACCCGCCTGCACGCACGCACACATACACACACACACACACACACACGCACCACCACCTCTACCCACCCCACACACACACCACAAAGTCGGTGCGCTCCTACGCGGCGGCTGCCACTGCTGCGACCCAGACATGGCGGTCCTTTGTGCCGTCAAGGCAGCTCGTGGCCATCGGCGACATGGACGCGCGCGCGATGGCGGAGCGGCTCGTGCGTGCGCCGGTCGACGTGCCGAGCGTGCGCCTTGGCGGTGCGTGTGTGCGTGTGTGTGTGTGTGCGTGTGTGTGTGATTGTGTGCAAGTGTGTGTGTGTGTGCGTGTGTGTGTGTGCGCGCGTGTGTGCGCCGCTGGACGGGCCGAGCGTGCGCGCCAACGGTGCGTGTGTGTGCGTGCATCTGTGAATGTGCGTGCATGCGTGGGCTTGTGCGCGTGCGCGTGCGGTATGCGCTCGGTGCTCACACACGCACGCAGGCATGCACACACACACGCACACATATACACACACTCACACATGCACACACACACACACACACTTGCAGAGCCCCTTATGACTGCAATCACAGGCCTCCACTGGCTCTGAGATCACACACACACACACATATACACACACACACACGCGCGCGCATGCACACACACACACACACACACATGCAGAGCCCCTGATGACTGCATTCGCGGGCCCGACGGATGCCGAGCTCGCGGCGTACCCGCCTGACGCGCCCGTCGTCGTGTGCCTGCACTCGTTCGACTCGTCCTGCCTCGAGTTCAGACGGTGGGTTTCGGGGTTAAGGGGTTCAAGGTCCAAGGCTTGGAAGGCTTCCTAGCGTTTAGGGGTACAGGGTTTGGCGCCTGTCCTACGCGCCCGTCATCGTGTGCCTGCACTCGTTCGACTCGTCGTGCCTCGAGTTCAGGCGGTGGGTTCCGGGGTTCAGGGGTTCAAGGTCTGGACCTTGAACCAGGTCCAGGGTTAAGGGGTTCAAGGTCCAGGGCTTGGAAGGCTTCCTAGGGTTTAGGGATTTCAGTTTTAAAGGTTTAGGGGTCAGGGCTTCCATCAGGTTTCTGGAAACCTGGACAGGCCGTTTGGATAAGGGGCACGGTGAAAGGGTTTGGTAAAGCCCGTGTCGTCCTGTGCCTGCACTCGACTCGTCGTGCCTCGATTTCAGGCGGTGGGGTTCGGGGTTTAGGGGTTGGGGGATAAGGGTTTCCAGCAGGGGGTCCAGGGCTTATGGTTTAGGGGTGCAGGTTTAGGGTTTAGGGTTTTTAGAGGTTTAGGGTTTAGGATTTAGGGTTTAGGGTTAAGGTTTAAACCCTAAACCCTAAAGTCTTATCCAGGGGTTTGGTGAAACCCGTGTCGTCTTGTGCCTGCAGTCGTTCGACTCGTCGTGCCTCCAGTTCAGACGGTGGGTTTCTCCCACACACACACACACCGCCGCCACACACACACACACACACACATACGCCATCAAAGGCATGCAATCAGACTGTAAACTCGACCACACACACACATACACACATGCACACACACACATGCACACACACACACACACACAGGCTGTACCCGCTCCTCGCTCCGCACGCGCCAACTTACGCCCTCGACCTGGTGGGTGAAGTTTGGCGTGGGATGTGTGTGTGTGTGGGAGGGGGGGCGTGCATGCGTGTGTGTGGGGGGGTGCATGCATGTGTGTGTGTGTGTGTGTGTGTGTGTGTGTGTGTGTATTACTCGCGCGCTCAACCTGGTGCGTGCAATTTGGCATGGGCTGTGTGGAGTGCATGTGTGTGGGTATATGCATGTGTGTGTGTGTGTGTCTGTTGATGGGTGTGTGGGTGCGTGCATGTGTGCATGCATGGTTTGTGTGTGTGGGGGTTGTGTGCATGTGTGTGGTGTAGACCGCACACACACATGCACACAGTCTCGCCGGGCGCAATCTAAGGCACAGAGTGCGTGTATGTGTGTGTGTGTGTGTGTGTGTGTGTGTGTGTGTGTGTGTGTCTATCAAATGCATGCGGCTCGCGCTCATGCAACGCTTGGTTGTGTGTGTGTATGTGTGTGAACGGCACGACACACACACACACGCACGCACACAGGCTGGCTCAGGCTTACACACACACACACACACACACACGCACATATACATACACACGCACACACATACATGCAGGTCGGCTTGGGCTTCACAGACTATGCATGTCTGCAGGGCGCTGGCGACAATGCACAGGCTGGCTCAGGCTCACACACACACGCACACACACACACACACATGCACACACGCACACACATACACACACACGCACACACACACACACACACATACACACGCACACATGCACACGCACACACACATACACATACACACACACACACATACATACACATACACATACACATGCACACACACACACGCACTAACACGCACATGCAGGTCGGCTGGGGCTTCACCGACCATGCATGGCTGCAGGGCGCTGGTGACAACGCACAGTCGACAACACACAGTCGACAACAAACAGTCGACAACACACACACATACACACACACACACACACACACACACACACACACATACACATGCAGGTCGGCTGGGGCTTCACCGACCATGCATGGCTGCAGGGCGCTGGCGACAACGCGCAGTCCATAGGCCCTGACGCGAAGCGCGCGCACCTTCGGGCGTTTGTGAAGCAGGTAGGGGGTCACACACACACACACACACACACACTTACACACACACACGCACACACACCGGACGCGTGCATCTGCGGGCGTTTGTGCAGCAGGTAGGGGGTCACGCACACACACACACACACGCAACCACACTCAACCACACGCATGCCCACACACACTTACAAACACACACACACACACACGCACGCGCGCGCGCACATACACACACACACACACAC
Organism: Chlamydomonas sp. UWO 241; assembly: GCA_016618255.1. Classification (NCBI taxonomy): domain Eukaryota; kingdom Viridiplantae; phylum Chlorophyta; class Chlorophyceae; order Chlamydomonadales; family Chlamydomonadaceae; genus Chlamydomonas; species Chlamydomonas priscui. The sequence goes on along the minus strand of VFSX01000371.1, from coordinate 108,867 downwards.
GCAACCACACACACGCCCATGCACACACACACACACACCACACATACACATTCATTGCTGGGTGGGCGGAAGCTCAGCCTGATTGGCGCGAGCGTTGGGGGCGCAGTCGCGGAAAGAAAGAAATACGACCATCCACACACCCACACACACCACCACCTGCACACACACCCGCACACCCACACACCCACCCACATACAAACAACGTCTGGGTGGGAGGAAGCTCGTCCTGATTGGCGCGAGCGTCAGGGGGCGCGATCACGGAAATAAATAAAACACGACCATCCACACACACACACACACCACCGTCTGCCCCCACCACCACCGCACACACACGCACACCACCCCCATCCCCTCCACACACATTCATTGCTGGGTGGGAGGAAGCTCGTCCTGATTCGCGCGAGCGTCAGGGGGCGTGGTCACGGAAAGAAAGAAAACACGACCATCCACACACCCACACACACCACCGCCTGTCCCCCCCCCCCCACCACACACACACACACACACACACAGCGTCTGGGCGGGAGGAAGCTCATCCTGATTGGCGCGAGTGTCGGGGGCGCGATCGCGATGGACTTTGCGCTGACCTACCCCGAGATGGTTTCGAAGCTGGTGCTGCTTGACCCCCAAGGTGCGATCACATGCTGTGCTGTGCTGCGCTTTTCTCTGCTGTGTTTTGCTTTGCTGCGCTACGCTGCACTGTGGTGTGCTGTGCTGTGCTGTGCTCTGATGTGTTTGCTGTGCTCTGCCCTGCGGCGCTGTGCAGTGCAGTGCTTTGCTGTGCTCTGCTGCGCTGCGCCGTGCTGCGTTGTGCTGTGCTGCGCTGCACTGTGCTGCGCTGCGCTGCGCTGTGCTGTGCTGTGCTCTGATGTGTTCGCTGTGCTGTGCTCTGGTTTGTTGTGCTGTGCTCTGATGTGTGTGCTGTGCTTTGCGTCGCTGTGCTGTGCTGCGCTGTGCTGCGTTGTGCTGTGCTGCGCTGCACTTTTGTGCGCCGCGCTGTGCTTTGCTGCGCTGCGCTGCGCTGCACTGTGGTGCACTGCTCTGTGCTGTGCTGCGCTGTGCTGTGCTGTGCTGTGCTGTGCTGTGCTGTGCTCTGATGTGTTTTGCTGCGCTGTGCTGTGCTTTGCCGCGCTGTTCTGCGCTGTGCTGCGCTGTGCTGCGCTGTGCTGCGCTGTGCTGCCCTGCGCTGCGCTGTGCTGCGCTGCGCTGCGCTGTGATGCGCTGCGCTGTGATGCGCTGTGATGCGCTGCGCTGTGATGCGCTGTGATGCGCTGTGCTGTGCTGTGATGCGCTGTGATGCGCTGTGATGCGCTGTGGTGTGTTTTGCTGTGTTTCGCTGCGCTGTGTTTTGCTGCGCTGTGCTATATGCTGTGCTGCGCTGTGCTGTGCTGTGCTGCGCTGCGCTGCGCTGCGATGCGATGCGATGTGCTGCGATGTGCTGTGTTTTGATGCGCTGCGCTGTGCTGCGCTTCGCTGCGCTGCACTGTGCTGTGCTGTGCTGTGCTCTGATGTGCTGCGCTGTGATGCGCTGCGCTGTGTCGAGCTGTGATGTGCTGTGATGCGCTGTGATGCGCTGTGATGTGCTGTGATGTGTTTAGCTGTGCCGTGCTGCGCTGCGCTGGTGCATGCTGCTCCGTGCTGCGGCGCGCTCTTTGACCAACCGATGCCCCTCTCTCTCCCTCCGCCCTCTGCCTGGTGCCCGTCTCTCTGGTCCTAGCTTTACAGCCGTTTAGAACTGGGGTCTGCCTCCGGCTGCTTCAGAGCTGAGTGTGATACCTGGCTTGCGGTGCTGCTTGCTTGAGCCGCCGCCTCGTGTGGGTGGCGCTACCATGGGCTGCTTTTGAAGCATGACATTTTGGTGGACCTTGTGCCTGCTGTCTGATAGTCCCGCAGATTTTGACCTCCGGCAGTGGATTTGTTACACTACTCTCTCTCTCTGCCACTCTGACGGCCGCCCCTTTGCCTCCCCCCCCCCCTTAACGCCCCGCCCAAAACTTCCAATTAAGGCCGATGGTGAGCCTCATTTTAACCCCCAAACCCCACAACCTTTACCTTGAACCCCTAACCAGAACCCTCTGACACACACGCACACACCCACACACAGTTTGTATCGACGGCATCAAGCAGATCGTTCCTCCTTTTGGCCGCGAAGCCCTGACCCGCCATAATAGAAACAACATCAAAAACTGGAATTCTGACTGACACACACACAAACATGCGCATGCAGTTTTCATTGACGGCCTCGGGCCAATGGCGACGCTGCCGCGCAGATTGGCAGAGCTTGGCGTTAAGCTGCTGCAGACAGAGTGGCTGCGGAACCAGGCGGGCGTGGTGGGTGGCGCAGGTTTTGGGGGGGTTAGGGCCTGGTGGGTGGCGGGCACATGCACACACACATAGGCAAACACACACACACACACACAGGCAAAAACAGACACACACACAGGCAAACACACACATACACAGGCAGGCAGACAGGCAGACAGCTGACAGATAGACAGACAGACAGACAGACAGACAGACAGACAGACAGACAGACAGACAGACAGACAGACAGACAGACAGACAGACAGACAGACAGACAGACAGACAGACAGACAGACAGACAGACAGACAGACAGACAGACAGACAGACAGACAGACAGCAGACAGACAGACAGACAGACAGACAGACAGACAGACAGACAGACAGACAGACAGACAGACAGACAGACAGACAGACAGACAGACAGACAGACAGACAGACAGACAGACAGACAGACAGGCACTCACACACACACATGCACACACACATGCGCGCATGCACATGCACTAGGCATGAAGCTGCTGCAGACAGAGTGGCTGCGGAACCAGGCGGGCGTGGTGGGTGGCGCAGGGTTTGGGGGGTTAGGGCCTGGTGGCTGGCGGGCACATGCACAGTGCGTGCACACACATGCACACACACACAGGCACATACACACACACACAGGCAGGCAGGCAGGCAGACAGGCAGACAGACAGCTGACAGACAGACAGCTGACAGACAGACAGACAGACAGACAGACAGACAGACAGACAGACAGACAGACAGACAGACAGACAGACAGACAGACAGACAGACAGACAGACAGACAGACAGACAGACAGACAGACAGACAGACAGACGGACGGACGGACGGACGGACGGACGGACGGACAGACAGACAGACAGACAGACAGACAGACAGACAGACAGACAGACAGACAGACAGACAGACAGACAGACAGACAGACAGACAGACAGACAGACAGACAGACAGACAGACAGACAGACAGACAAGACAAGACAGACAGACAGACAGACAGACAGACAGACAGACAGATAGACAGACAGACAAGACACACACACACACACACATCCCTTCCCCAGGCGGCCTACTTCGACAAGCCGCAGTACGCGACCAAGGACGCCGTGCGCGTCGGGCGCCTGCACACATTCCTGCCCGGATGGCTCGACGCCAACGGTGCGTGTGTGCGTGCGTGCAGGGCTGCAACCAAACCGCATGCACACACACATGCACACCCGTAAACCGTCCTGTCCCAGTACACGCCGTTCTTGCTGGTGCATGCATGCCTGCACACGTTCCTGCCGGGCTGGCTCGACGCCAACAGTACGTGTGCGCGTGCAGGGCTGCAACCAAACCGCATGCACACACACATGCACACACGCACACCGTCCCTTCCCAGCACACGCCGTTCCCGCTGGTGCATGCATGCCTGCACACCAGTGTTTCCGTAAGCCAACCCGCAACCCGACAAAGTGCACTTTCGGGCTGAGATTGACCGATTCGGGCTGGCGTCTTCCGCGCGAATTCCAAAGAAGTGTGAAAACAGCATTTTACACTTTTCCGCCAGAATTCGCCTCCGTCCGCCGAATGAGCGTGAGGCCCGCGTTGAGCCATCATTTTTCCAAGATCCTTAACAGAACCACTGCTGCACACGTTCCTGCCAGGCTGGCTCGACGCCAATGGTACGCGCAGGCGGAAGCGCCCGTAATGTCGGAGTTTCCTATGTATCCCATGGATAGAAATCACGAGCTTCTGTTTGCTGCTAAGATTTCAAGTGTGGAGGAGAAGTACAGTACTAAGAACGGTGCTTGGCCCCTTGGTGTGCCGAGCGCCAAAGTTGGGGTCCGTGGTCGTGCGTGACTGTTAGGACAAACTGAACAGGATGAAGCAGCGAAGACCCTAAACCCTAAAACCCTTAACCCTAAACCCTAAATTAAGGATGAAGCAGCTTAGACCCCTAGGGTTATGTAACCCTAAAACCCATAACCCTAAACTAAGACAGATGCAGCTCAAGGTGCACAGGCGATTTGAGCGCGCACCAGGTCCCTAAACCCTTAACCCTTTAGAAACCCTAAACCCTAAACCCTAGGTTGAGCGTGCACCAGGTTGGCGCGCACCGAAGCACCCCCGCCCGCAGCAACCCTCTGATCAATCCCCTCTTCCTCACTTCATAAGTGAGGTCCTCCCCACTTGACCCCTCTCATTGCCATCTCCCACAATACGCAGTCGCGTTCATGCGTTTGGGTGGGCAGTCGATGTCGCGCCGCACACACACACACACACACACACTCATCACACGCACGCACACACACACACACACACGCACGCGTGCACACACACACGCACGCAGTCGCTTTCATGCGGTCGGGCAACTACTCGATGCCGCGCCGCACACGTACACACACACACACACACCAAACACACACACGCACACACACACACGCACATACACGCACGCACGTAGTCGCGTTCATGCGGTCGGGCGGCTACTCGATGTCGCGGCGCATCCGCGACGTGCGCGCAGACACGCTCGTGCTCTGGGGGCGCGATGACGAGATCCTAGAGGTGCGCGGTCGTGTGTGTGCGATCGATCGGGCGCTCCTTTCCATGTGCATGGGAGGTGAATGGCGTCGAAGGGATTTGCCCTGTCGTATTGACCCCAAAGGCCGATAGGTACCCGGTGAAAGCAGCTGAGGCTGCTGCGCTTGCTTTGCTTCCACACGCGCACCCCTGGTAGGCTGGCGCGCTGCGTGGCCTTGCGGGCTCTCCTAGTAGAGCCCCCTAGACGTGTAGTAGGCGTTTACTCACGCCCCGGGGTCCTCCGGGTGCGTACGCGTAAACCCTTGTAAAACCACACGCGCACAGTCTGACACGTGCCTGGTCCGCGCACAACCCCTGCTATGATTGCACCTTCCTCGACCGCTCCTCCTCATCTCATCCTTCATCTCAACCCTCTACAGTTACAGTTACATCGGCTTTCCAGCAAAGACTACCTCTAGTCCTAGTACCACCACCTAGACCCAAGTCCAGTTCTGGCCCTAACAATTACTTGTGAGGGGCAGTAGCCACCAGCCGGCTGCCTGCCAACGTGTAGTCCCAGAGCAAAAAGGAGAGCTATTGTGCGACGCCTCCAAAATAGGTCCTAACTGCTTCTAGGGGATAGGGGGTCAAGTGGCGCTTGCCAATCTACTTGACCGCCGTGGTGGAGGGGCCGGCGCCTGAGGGGCAGCCGGACCGTACACCACGGCTCTCCACCCGACCCTATCCTGAGCACGCTCAAACGCCGTGTCCGAAAAAGTCTTCCAATCAGAACGAGTGCCACTAGTTTCGCCTAGCTGCTGAATCAGTAGCTTAAGAAAATAGTGTCGGGAGGAGGCTGGAGGCCGGCCTTGCTGCCGAGCCACATCCATTGTGCAGTCAAAAGTCGTACGAGGAAGACGAGAAGCCGGCATGCGCATCACATGGCCTAGCCACTGCATTGATCGCTTTGCCACAAGGCTCTCAATTGGCTCAGTGTCGCACGCCTGCCGAATATAAGTTAATCTGTGCCGGTCGACCAGGCGCACACCCAGAATGCGACGAAGGCAGTTAGAGTGGGCAACCTCCAATCGAGTCAGTTGTGTTTTAGTAGGGGCCCATGTTTCGCAGCCGTACAGAAAGTGGGGCAGCACGAAAGTGTTGTAAACCCGCATCTTAGACTGCACTTGCATCTTCTTGCTGGCCCAAATCTTATCAAAAGACGCAAACACGCCCAGCGCGCGACCGACACGCACACCGATCTCCTTTTCCACACCACCACTCTGGGTTATCCAACTCCCTAGATACTTAAATGCAGAGACGGTCTTCACTTCACCACCAGTCAGCGCAAACGTGGGCAGATCCGCGTCAAAATCTGCTGGCAAAATCATCACTTCTGTCTTGGCGGCGTTGATTTGCATGCCAAAGCTAGAGGACACTTTGTCAAGGATTTTCAGCATAAGCGCCAACTGAGCTGGGTCATGCGAGAACAAACATAAATCGTCGGCATACATCAGCATTACTATGCGCTCAACCGACGACGACAACACAGAGCCGCCGGCTCGGGTCACGACTGACACGCCAGCCCCCTCTGGCATCATGTCTAGCGCCTTTTTCACTATGTGGTCAATAAAAACATTGCACAACACAGGAGCAATGACGCACCCCTGTCGCACACCAGACGACACGGGGAATTCGTGCCCGATTTTCCCAGCCAGCCGCACGGCAGCTGCGGTGTTGGTGTGAAGATCCTCCAACAGATCAATCATGTGCGGATCTCAACCCTCTATCTCATGTCATCCCTCATCCTCAAGTCATCATCTGCTCCTGCTCAAACTGGCTCGACACAGGGCACGTTCGCGGAGCGGTTCCCCGCCGAGTTGCCGACCAGCCGGCTGGTGTATGTCGAGCGCTGCGGGCACACGCCACACCTGGAGGTAGGTGTGCACGCTCGTGTGTGCTTGTGCATGCGTGTGTGCGTGCGTGTGCGTGTGTCTGCATGCGTGCCCGGGTGTGTGCCACCTGCAGAGCACAGGCCAGAGCGGATGAAGTCGTACCAGAGCCAGGCACGTCAGATCAGAGCACAGCAGTCAACGCCAGTGCGTGCACACGCCTGGTGTCCATGGGCGTGTGTGCGTCACTGCCACCTGCTTCGGACTGACGGCCTCCGCCACTGGCCCCCCTCGCAGAGCGCGCCGTTCGTCGCGGAGCAGGTGCTGCGGTTTTTGAGGGATGGGCTGACAGCGTTCGACGCCGACGAGGACCCGCCGAGCGGCTCTGATGAGGGGCTAGAGCTGGCGGCCGTGGATGAGCTCCTCGAGGCGGCGGCTGTGGCCATGGAGGCGGCGGCGGCTGTGCGTGTGTGGCGGCTCGACCGTGCCGGCGTGGCGGGTTTACCGCTCGCGTGACCGGTAGTGTGCTACAGCGAAGAGAGGCGTGGAGAGAGAGAGGCAGGAGTGTGACAGCCGATGCAGCACAGAGACAGTTGGTAGTTACAGAAGAGACAGCCGCGCTCGGTGCGCCACACACAGGACATCTGATGATGAAACAGTTGGGGACCCCTCACCTAAAAGCTACATGCGGTGGAATACAAGGTGGTAGACAAGTTTGTCCGTAAGAAGCCAGTAAGAAGCGTCCTGCGTGGGCTCAGTTGCAGCCCCCCTCCCCCCCCTCTCTGCAGTGCAGAAGTCCTGCGACCACCACGCGCCACACCCTGTACAGCCTGTACAGCCTGTACAGCCTATCACACATGCGTCTCTTTGGCGAGCTACAACCACGCGCCACATCCTGTGCAGCCTATCACACACATGTGTCTCTTTGGCGAGCGGTGGCGCAGTGTTCTCCGGTTAGTCCTAGGCACTAAGTTACAGTGCTGCCTTGATTGGCACAAGGACCTAGGGCAGCGGCGACGGGGGGGATGGAGCATGCAGCCCAGCCACAGCCACCCCTCGTTTGTTGCGCCGCGACCGCGCTCACTCTGCGATCGGCTCTGCGAGCAGCCCCGTGGCGAGGAGGGCGGCCGCCGAAATTCCGCCCTCGACTAGGTGCGCGGCTGCAGAAATGCCCTCGAGGTGCGTCGCCGCCTGCCTACCGACCGCCCCGCTCGACCCCGCCTGTGGCAGGCGCGCGGCGACCACCAAACGTGCGATGCGGGCAAACGCGGCCAAATCATCCGACTCGGACGCGTCGGCAGGGGCGTGCCCCACGCCGAGCAGCTTAAAACGGAGGTCGCCTTCGAACCACGCGATGTGCCTCGCCTCTAGGCGGCCGTGCACAAGCCCGCGCTCGTGCAGCACAGACAGCGCCTCGGCCGTGTGCTGCAGCGCCGCGAGTGCCTCGTCACCGTCGCCGTCACCGCCGCCGACACCAGAGCGCGGCGCCGCCGCCGCCGCCGCCGCCGCCGCCAGCACGTCGCCCAGGGAGCGCGCCGCGCGCTGCGTGACGAGCGCGGGCGGCAGTCCCGGCAGCCCAATGATCGCCTCGAGCAGCTCGGGCGCGACCCCGGTGCCGGACAGCTGCGCGAGCGCAAACCGCTCGCGCGCGAGCGCGTTGTCGTCGCCGAAGAAGCGGATCGCAAGGTCGGGCGATGCGCTGCCGCTGGCGTCGCCCCGCGCGTTGCGGGGCGAGCCCGTGCGCCGGGCGGGCAGCAGCACTGCGCTCCGTCCGACCGCGGTACGCCCCGCCGTTACGTAGCGCTCCATGAAGACGGACCCGACCGGCAGGCCGGAGAGCGTGGCCACGAGGCCGTCAAGGTCATACGGAGGGCGACCGCTGCAGCTGGTGCCAGGCACGCCGGCCGGAGCTGGAACAGGTTCTGGTGGCGGAGAGTGCGGCGGCAGCCGCGCCGCTGCTGGCGCCAGCAGCAGCGGCTGCGCAGGCGGCGCGGCGTTGTTGTTGGCGCTGGCACACGGCCCCTGCGCCTGGTCGAGCGCAGCCTGCGGCAGCGCCGGCCCGGGCAGCAGGCACAGCAGCTGCGATCGGAGCAATGCGGCTGGCAAAGTGTACACCTGCTTCGGCTGCTGCTGCTGGGGCAGGGACTCGGCAAGCGCCTCCCGGACGACGCCTTCGAGCTCGAGGCCCTGCGCGGCCAGCGCGGTGCGCAGGCGCCCGACTTCGGGCGGCGACAGGTGGTGGCGCAGCCAGTGGTCGACTGGCAAGCCGCAACCATGTCCGTCGCCCGCGGCTGCCCCCACTCCCACTCCTACCGCCGACCCTGCCGGGGCCTCGCGAGCTTCAGCCTGCACGAGCGCCACGAACAGCTCGCGCAGCGCGGGCACTGCCGCCGCGGCCGCCGCGTCTGCGCTCTCTGCAGCCATGCCATACCCTCCCGCGTGCTGATGTGGGCCGCCCAAGGGGCCAGCGGCGCACGGCAGGTCGCCCCCAGACGACGCCGTGTCGGCGCGCAGCCGCGGCTGCTCGGGGTTGATGTTGAACGAGAGCGAGAGGTACACGAGGTCCGAGTACGAGGACGAGAGGCGCTCGCACAGCGAGACGTGCTCGCGCAGCGCGACGCGCGTGCGCGCCTCGTCGTCGGGCGACGGCGGCGCGTCGGCGCGCGCGCCGACCCCCCACTGCACAACCCACGCGAGCGAGTCGGACAGCGCGGCGTGCGTGTCCAGGATGACGGGCTCGGCGAGCGCGCGCTCGTTGAGCACCGCGCTCGGGACCGCACGCGCGCTCCCCGCCCCCGTCACCACCGTGCGCGCGACGGCGTCGAGCACGACGGCCGCCTGCGCCGGCGCGCACTCGACCGACTGGGCGACGAGCAGCTCGTCGTCCGTCGCCCCGCGCGAGCGGGCGGTCGCGCAGGGTGCGGCGCCGTTGGCTGCGGGCGGCAGCGGCAGCGGCACCTGCGGGCCCCCGCCCTCGCCCGACGCGCCGGCGGCCGGCAGCACCGGCGACGACGCGACGCGCAGCATCGACGCGCGCGAGCTGCAGCCGGCGGCCGGGAGCTGCTGGCCAGCGCGCGGCGTGTCACACGCGTTGGCAGAAGCGCCCCCGGCGCACGTCCCATGCGCACTCGCCACGCTTCCTAGCCGGCTCGCCGTCGCCGCGAGCCGCGGCGCGAGCTTCTCGAGCAGCGGCGCGATCCCCGCCGCGTGGCGCGCGAGGCGCGCGCACTTGGACGACCCGCCCGCGCGCGCCGCCAGCGCGCCCGCGAGCGTGAGGCAACCCGCGATCGTCGGCGGCGCAAACGGGACGCCAGCGGTCGCGGCGGCCTCGGCCGAGCGCGGCGAGCCGCGGCCGGGCGCGTCGGCGGGCTCCCCGGTGACAGCCTCCCCGGCTGCTGCCGCTGCCAGCATCGACGCGCCGCCACCGTCCGCCTGCCTGGCGGGGCTGCTGCTGAGCGCCTGCCGGCCGCCTGCCGAGCGGCTGCTGCGCAGTGGCGCGCAGCCGGCGCCAGCGCATGCGAGCGCCTCGACCGAGCCACTGCTGCCGATGCCGCCAGCGGCGCTGCTTGTGAGCGCCGCGGCCGTGCGCGTCGGGCTGCCCGTGTCTGCCGCCGCGTCGGTCGCGGGGTGCGCGTGGTGGCTGGGGTGGTACGAGGTGGACCGCCGCGAGTGCAGCGGCGGCGCGTGCGCCTCGGCGTCCAGTGGGCCCGACTGCCGCGTGACAAACGCGCCGAGCGCGTGCAGCTGCTTGCCCCCCTCCGCGTCCGCGCCCTCCCCCCCTGACGGCGCGCCCCCGCGCGTGCTCAGCGTCGCGATCGAGTCGAACTGCAGCTCCTCGAGGTCGCCAGCTGCGGAGCACGCGTCGCTCCCGACCGGTGCCACGCCGCCGCGCAGGCACGCGGCGAGCCTCTCACCGAGGCCCGCGCCACCGCTGCCCCCGCCGCCCTCACGGGGCTTCGGCGAGCGGGGCGTGATCACTACTGCGCCAGGCTCGACCGCGCCGTCCCCGCCCGCCCACTTGGCGCCGCCTGGCCCCGCCACCGCAAGCGCGGCCGCGCGCCGCCGCCGCTGCACCACGAGCAGCGCCGCGACGGCGAGCGTGAGGGCGAGCAGCGGTCCGACGACGACCGCGGCGAGCAGCCCAGGCGCGAGGCCGTCGCCGCCGGGGCCGCCCGCCTCAGGGGAGGAGGCCGCGTCAGCCGGCGCCGCCGTGGTTGTGGCGCCGCCGGCTGACGACCCGCCGCGCGGCCTGCTGGGGCCGTCGGCGGGCACCTGCGTTGTGCCGCCCGCGCTCCCTCCGCTGCTGCTGCTCCCTGGGTAGGGCGGGGGCGTGGCAGCGCCCGCGTCGCCGTCGGTGCCTGCGGTTGCACCGCCCGGCGGGGGCGCGGTTGCCGCGCCGCCCGACGTGCCTGGCGCCGGCGAGAACGCGGCGTCGACGTAGTCGAGCTCAATGCTGGTGATGCCTCCTCCACCAGAGGAGGCGCCCCACCCGGACGAGCCGCCGAAGTCGATGTCCGAAGGGCCGCCGGGCCCGGCGGGGGGGACGACGTACGCGCGGCCGCGCAGCAGCCCGAGAGCCATGAACGCGGCCTTTGCGTGTGAAGAGAGGGTGAGTGGGAGTGTGAGAGTGAGAGAGAGTGCGTGGGAGAGCAAGAGAGTGGGTGTGTGGGTGTGAGGCCCCTCTCTCCCACGTCAGTTCCACACGCATGCACACCCCTCGACTGCCACGCACCTTAGACGCGTGCGTGCACGTGGTCTCCGCACTCCGCCCCGCCCCCCTTCTCCCATCTCCCACAGCAATTCCACACACATGCACACACACACCCTTTCCAAAGCCCGAAAGCCTTCCAAAGCCCCAAGCCTCGCCCCTCAGCTACAAAGCCCCGCACCTCGAACGCGTGCATGCACGTGGTCGTGCCGAACGACGGCGACGTGTCCGCTCGGTCGCCTCTGGACTCCGCCCCCCTCCCTCTCCCACACCATCTGCACCCCTTGAAAGCGTGCACCCCCTACGCCCCGACACCCTGCAGAGCGCCCCGGCACGCGCCCCCGCACCTGGGACGCGTGCATGCACGTGGTCGTGCCGAACGACGGCGACGTGTCCGCTGGGTTGTCGGCCCCCCTTGCCACATAAGTTTTAGGGTTAAGGGCTAAGGGTCTCGGGTTCAGCTCCGCACCTCGGACGCGTGCATGCACGTGGTCGTGCCGAACGACGGCGACGTGTCGGCTGGGTCGCCGCCCTCGAGCGGCCGCGCGCCGAGTGCGCACTGGCACGCAAAGCGGTTGAACGAGGCGACGGCGCAGTCGGCGCGCAGGAAGCACTGCGCGGTGCATGCCGAGAGCTCGCAGCTCGGCACCTGGCGAGGGGGTGGGGTTAGTGGGTTTAGGGTAAAGAGATTAGGGTGGAAGAGGAAGGGGGGGGGGCGGTGAGGCATGCCGAGAGCTTGCAGCTCGGCACCTGGCGAGGGGGCGGGGTTAGTGGGTTTAGGGTAAAGAGATTAGGGTGGAAGAGGAAGGGGGGGGGGCGGTGAGGCATGCCGAGAGCTTGCAGCTCGGCACCTGGCGAGGGGGGCGGGGTTGAAGGGTGTAGGGTCAAGAGATTAGGGTGGAAGAGGGGGGGGGGGGGGGCGCTGTAGCACATGGGCCCCAAAGGGTCCTAGGTGTCATTATCTGTTGGCCTTATGTATTGGTGTGTTCGTGACACGCGCGGTGAGTGCTCACATTGCAGCGGGCGCGCGCACTCACAAGCCTCACAGGCCTAACAAGTCGAATGCGGCTATTCAAGGGGCGTCGGACGGACTGTTTACTCGACCACCAGTCACCGAGGACGCTACATGGCAGGGGGGGGGGCGCGCGTACTCACACCCCTAATGCGCCATATAAAAAGGCGTCCGGCAGGCTGCAACCGTTGAGAACTCGAGCCTATTACACCATTAAAAGAGCTGTTGCGGCAGGTTGCAACCGTCGGGAACTCACCGAGAACGTGGCGAGCACGTCGGCCGACACCTGCTGGTCGTCGAGGCAGCGGAAGCCGGTCTGCGCGCACGGCGCCGACGCGCCGCGCGCGACCGCGACCTCCGCGCCCAGCAGGTCCCACCTGGGTTGTGCGCGTGTGTGTTTGTGAGTGCGTGTGAGGCAGCCAGTGGGGGTGTGCAGTGCTTTAGGTTTTGGGTTTTAGGTTGTTAGGGTTTAGTGTATGTCTCTGTCTGTCTGTCCGTCTCGGACGCGCCGCGCGCCACCGCGACCTCCGCGCCCAGCAGGTGCCACCGGTGTTGTGTGCGGTTGTTTGTGCGTGCGTGTGAGGCGGCCGGTGGGGGGGTGCAGTGCAGAGAGCTGCACGTGTGTGCAGCAGTGGTGTCTCTCTCTGACGCGCCGCGCGCCACCGGGACCTCCGCGCCCAGCAGGTCCCACCTGTTCGTTTGTGGTTGTGCGTGCGTGTGAGGCGGCCCGTGTGCGCACGTTTGTTTGCTTATGCGTGTGCAATCATGCCCCTCTCTCTCTCGAACGCGCCGCGCGCCGCTGCGACCTCCGCGCCCAGCAGGTCCCACCTGTTTGTGCGTGCGTGTGAGGAGGGCCCGTGTGAGTGCGCGTGCGTGCGCGTGGGGGGCGCGGTGCAGAGAGGTGAAGCATGTGTGTCAGTTGTGTCCTAAAGGAAAGAAATAATGTTGTGTATGCCCCCGCAACATTGGAGGGAACATGCCGAAGGGCCCCGCAACTAGGCGTTGTTTTGCGGAAAGTGTGGAAATAGTCGATTTTCACACTTATTGGAGCGAAATTCCCTCGATTCGCCCCCTCAGTTTCCTCTCCAATGTCCCGGTTCGGCCCCACAGCGGGGGCTGTGGGTCTGCGGGGGTTCTAAGGACATCACTGATGCGTGTGCAGTAGTAGGAGTCTCTCCCTCTACACACGGCCTGCGCACGCGTGTGCTCGTCGGGGTGCAAGGCAGAGAGGTTCAAGTGGGCCTCTCTCTCAGGACTGGGCCTCCCCCTCTGTCCCATCCTGGTAGCCAGCCTCACGAGGCAGCTCCCCCAAGCCCACGCAACAAAGGTGCGTCGATTGTTAACTGTAACTCCCCCCTTGCTTACATGAGCGCGTGCTTGAAGCAGCCGACTGCTACGTTCACGTCGTACGTGTCGGTGATGCTGCCGCCGTCGGCACCGGCGCGCCCGAGCATCGTACACACACCGGCTCTGTGAGTGAGAGTGTGAGAGAGAGAGTGAGAGTGAGATGTTGAGAGAGTGAGAGAGTGAGAGTGACAGTGAGAGTGAGAGAGAGTGAGGTAGTGGGGTAGTGAGAGAGTGACAGTGAGAGAGTGAGTGGGAGAGAGAGAGTGCGCACGCCGTGTCCAAGTGGTAGTGCGAGAGGCCGAGTGCGAGCAAAGCCCCCTCCCCCCCCACACGCACCTGTCGAGCGTGAAAGCGTGGCAGCCGGCCGACGCACGGCACTCGTCCGCACAGTACGTCGCACCCGCCCGCGCGTCGTTGCCTACGGCCCCAAACTCGTGCGTCGCCAGCACGCTGCCTCCGAGGCGGTACGACTCGGCGCACAGGAATCGGCCGCTGGGGAGGCCATCGGCAGGGAGCTGCGGAGAAGGTATGTGGGGAGTGTGTGTGTGTGTGTATGCGTGAGTGTGTGAGTCTGTGTGTGCGACACAGAATACAGGAATCAGCCGCTGGGCAGGCCATCGGCAGGGAGCTGCGGGGCGGGTGGTGTGTGCATGTGTGCGTGAGTGTGTGTGGTGTGTGTGTGAGAGAGAGCCTTGAAACGGCGGTTTGACACCCGCCTTCAAACGGAATCACTTCGGTTGATGACCAGAGACAGCCTGTCGAGGTCTGCCGTTCAGAGTTATCCACATCAATCTGTCTGCCCCCCTCCCCGCTCTCTCTCTGTCCCTCTCTTTCTGTCTCTCGTGCTGCCGTGCTTATCAGGCTCACCGACACGATGGTGCGCAGTCCCATGCTGCCATGTCAGCGCACGCTAGAACTCTCTCTCCCCCCCCACTCTCCCTCCCTCCCTCCCTCTCTCTCTCTCTCCCTCCCTCTGTCCCTCTCTCTCTGTCCCTCTCTTTCTATCTCTCATACGCGTGACCACCACACTCGCCTGGCACAGGTAGTCGTGCTCCTCGCCGCACGGTGCCGCGTCCCACCCCCAGCCCCCCCAGCCCCACCCGCCGCACTGCACCGTGTCATAGCAGAGCAGCCACCAGCCCCTCCCCCCACCCCTCCTCCCAACACATAACCGACAACAGAGTACCCACCAGCACAGCACCCCTACCCCAAACAAACGACCCCTCCCTACACCAACCTGGCACAGGTAGTCGTGCTCCTCGCCACATGGCGCCGCGTCCCACCCCCAGCCGCCGCACCGCACCGCGTCGTAGCGAAGCAGCCCGCACAGCGCGTCAGGCGAGGCCGCGGCGGCGGCGGCCGCCGCGGCCGCCGCGGCCGCGCCGTCGTACGGGGCCACAGCGCCGCTTCCGCCGTTGCTGCTGTTGCCGCTGCTGCTGTCGCTGCTGTTGCCGCTGCTGCCGCTGCTGCTGCTGTTGCTGTTGCTGCTGTTGCCGCTGCTGTTGCCGCTGCTGCTGCTGCTGTTGCTGCTGTTGCCGCCGGCGCCGGCCGCCCCGGCGCTGCGCGGCGCGCACCACCTTGGGAGCGCGGCGAGCGCGGCGCCCGCCTGCGCCGCGTCGACGACACCGCTCGCGTTGCTGCTCCACGCCCACGGCGCGCCCGCGCCGCCGCTGCCGAGCGCGAGCCAGTAGCCGTCAGCGCCGCCCGCGCCCGACGGGTCGAGCGATGCTGTCAGGCCGGCGAACGACGCGGCGCTGCGGGTGGCAGTTGGTGGGGGGGCGAGCGGCGGTTAGCACATGAGTTTGTGGTGGGCGGCAGTTGGGGGGGCTGGTGAGGCAGCTGGTCATGAACGCGGCGCTGCGGCGCTGCGAGTGGTAGTTGGTCGGGGGGTCGAGCGGCGGTTAGTACACGAAGAGCGCGCCGCCCCGCGCGGCGCACACGCCCGACGCCGCGCGCATGTTGAGGAGTCGTTGGCCCCTACGACAACCAACCATGCAGCCAAGTAAAGGCAGCATGTCACCCCCCTCAATCCCTCGCCTAAGCGTCGCCGCCAGCGAGCAACTCCACGCTGCGCACATGTCCGATGGCGCGCGCCCCGCAGGCAGCGCCCCCCTCAGCCCCTAACCCCAACTCCACCCCCCCGTCACTCCCCTCCCTCCAAAGCCCTCACCTGAGAGTCGCCGCGAGCGACACGCCCCACGCGGCGCACAAGCCCGACGCCGTGCGGCCCGGAGACAGCGCCTTTTAACACCTGAGCCCTAACTCTACCCCTCCCACCCTGCCCTCTCCAAAGCTCACCTAAGCGTTGCCGCGAGAGAGCCGCCCCACGCAGCACACACGCCCGCCGCAGAGCGCTCCGCGGGCAGCGTCGCCTCGGCAGGCACCCACACCGGGCCAGACACGTTGTCCGGCTGAACAAACGTTGGGACGCCCACGAGCGGCGCGAGCGCCGCGGTGAGGGCGTCGGCGCCGCCGGACGCTGAGACGCTGCTAGGGTTGAGCGACGGCGCTGGAAGCACCTGCGTGTGTGTGTGTGTGTGTGTGTGTGATGAAAGCCAATGATACAAGAACCAATAACGTAAAATCCC
>VFSX01000371.1:22500-87500 GCA_016618255.1 Chlamydomonas sp. UWO 241 | reverse complement strand
TGTGGGCGTAGTGGAGGGGAGGTACGTCAGCGAACAACGCGAGGGAGGGGGGGAGGGAGGGAGGAGGGAGGGAGGGAGGGGAGATGCGTAAGCGAGCGAGGAGAGGGAGGAGGGGGGGAGGAGGGGAGAGGGAGGGAGGAAGGAGGGAGGGGAGGGAGGAGGGGAGGGGGAGGGAGGGAGGGCAGTGTGCGTGCAGTGGGAGGAGGGGGGGGGGGCGTGAGCAGGAGCGGGGAGGGAGGGAGGAGGCGAGGGGAGGGGGGGGGGAGAGCTACACGGTGCACGCGTGCACGCCTCTCTCTGCGTGTGGCAGTCAGCACAGCGCCGCCGCACTCGCTCCTGGTATACCTTTCCCCCAATCCCCCAACGACCCCCATAATCCCGCCCGCGTGCGCCTCTCTCTGCGTGCGAGCAAAGTTCACAGGCGCCGCGCTCCTGGTGCCTTCCTCCCCCACACCCCCAGCTTGACCCAAACCCTGAACCCCTTCAACCCCCTAAACCCTAAAACCCCAAAACCCTAAAACCCTATTAACCCCCAACCCCGGACCGCGCCGCACCTGCATCTCCGCCGCGTGCGCCGCGCGCGCAGCCTCTGCCTGCCCCCACGCCAGCGGCTCCCTCCCTCAATCCCACGCCCCGAGGCGGCTGCCTCACACTCACACACACCCGCCCACGCTCCCCCTGCACACTGCAAAACAGCACGACCGAGCGCCCGCACAGCTGCACGCCCGCCGCGCGCGCCCCTCTGCACGTGTGCAAAGGTCACACAGTGTGACCCTAGTTTCAACCCTAAAACCCTAAAACCCCCAAACCCTGGACGCCGCCGCACCTGCACCTCCGCCGCGTGCGCCGCACACGCCGCCTCTGCCAGCCCCCACGCCAGCGGCTGCGGGTGCAGGCTGTACGTGACGCTGCCCGTCGAGACGTGCATCACCTGGGTGTGTGTTGTGTGTGTGTATGTGTGTATGGGAAGGGGGGGTGAGTGGCTGCGTGCCTGTGAGTTTGGGGCTTAGTCACACTGGTACTTGTAAGCCCTCCTGTCTTGAGACCCTCCTCTGCTCCCCCCCCTCCCACACACACCCTGTCTCCGCAGGCACACTTCAAAAGTCGGGACACCCTCCACATCTCCCCCCCTCCCCCCCCCACACCACACCTCTCCCTCGTGTCCCAGCCCCCCCCCCCCACGCCCCCCGGCCCCCTGGGCACACTCCCCCACCTGAGGATCAAACAGCGCGCCGAGTGACCGCCACGCGTCGGCGTCCGCAAAGCACGACGTCACGCCCTGCGGTGCGATGCATGGGCACGGTCAGCGATGCATGGGCACGGTCAGCGACTGCTGCTGCTGTGTTGGAGCGCGCCAGCCAGCCAGAAGATCCGCAAAGCACGGCGTCACGCTCTGCGGTGCGATGCATGGGCATTGTGGTCAGCGACAGCTCGCACGCACGCACACGCAAGCACACAGACACACAGCCCCCACCCACCCACCCACACACGCAAGCACACACACACATAGCCCCCCCCCCACGCACACCCACACGCACCGAGTGCGGAGCAGCCCCTTGTCCTCCGTCGATACCGAACAGCGCGTTGGTTCCGAGCACGCACTTGCAGCGCGACGACGTGTGCACCATCGCGCCGCCGCGCGGGAGGCCCAGCGCGCCGAGCGCGGTCGCGCACTCTGATGCGCTGCACAAGCCCCCGAGCACCTGCGTGGCGTGTGTGCGTGTGTGTGTGCGTGTGTGTGGGGGGGGGGGAGGGCACTGCACACGCCCCCGAGCACCTGCGTGCGTGGGCATGTGCGTGTGTGGGTTGGAGGGGGGCGGGGCGCTGCACACGCCCCCGAGCACACGCCCCCGAGCACCTGCGTGCGTGTGCATGTGTGTGTGTGCGTGTGGGGGGAGGGGGGCGTGAGCGCGGTCGCGCACTCTGACGCGTGTGTGGGGGAGAGAGTGTGCGTTAGTGTGAGTTTGAGTGAGTGCCACGCTGCACGCGCTGCCCACGAGTACCACCAAAAGCACCATCACAACACCACCGGAGCACCACTAGAGCACCACCAGAGCACCGTCAGAGCACCACCAGAGCACCACCAGAGCACCACCAGAGCACCATCAGAGCACCACCAGCGCACCATCACAGCACCACTAAAACACCACCAGGTCACCATCAGAGCACCACAAGACCTCCATCAGAGCACCACCAAGAGCACCAGAGCAGAGCAGAGCAGAGAGAGAGCACTAGAGCAGCATCAGAGCACCACCAAAAGACCACCAGGCACCTGTGTGATGTCGAGGTTGACCGCATAGTCGACCACGAACCACCAGAGCACCATCAGAGCACCACCAAGAGCAACAGAGCAGAGCAGAGCAGATTTAGAGCACTAGAGCAGCATCAGAGCACCACCAAAAGATCACCAGGCACCTGTGTGATGTCGAGGTTGATCGCAAAGTCGGCCACACACGAGAGCCCGGTGCCGCCGCCGACCAGCTGGCCCGCGATCGAGTGCCCCGCTGCGTCCCAGTCCGCCGAATCCTTTGCAAGTGCAAGGGTGGGTGGCCAGGCGAGAGGGGGGGGGGGGAGGACAGCACAGTCAGGTCGACGAAAAACGTGGGCGGGTGGGGTGGGGCGACGCAGCTCGGCGCAGACACGGCACAGCACGCACAGCACGGCGCCGCAGACACAGCTCAGACAGACATGGCACAGGAAAGCACGCACAGCACAGCACGCATATCACAGCACATCACAGCACGCACATCACACCACGCACAACACAGCACCGATACACAGCCACAGCGCAGCGCAGCGGATACGCGGCACAGGCACAGGCACGTTGCGCAGCGCGGCGCGCGGCCGCCGCCCGCAGTGCTGTGGCATTACCTTGAAGCACGAGAGCAGCACGTCCGCGCTGTAGCGCGACTGCCGCGGCGGCGACAGGTTGGAGCGCGCGCGCAGCTGGCAGCCGTTGCCCGCGGCGAGCGTGAACGCGGCGCAGCGCACGTCGGCGTGGCACGCGACCGCGCACGCCTGTGCCTGCGCAGCGGGCGCCAGGTCGGCCGCCCACGGCACCGACGCGTAGAGGCTGCCCTCGATGAGCACGTTGTTCGGCAGGCACGAGAGGCGCGGGAGCGGCGGGTCTGCGCACGCGCGCACGGGGGTAGGCACGGTCCGTTATTTTTTTCATAGAGCGGTGCGCGGCACAATAGAGTGTACATGGAGGGCGCGCGTGTGTGTGTGAGTGTGCGTGTGTGGGTTGTGGGTTGTGGGGCGGGAGGCAGGGCGGTCGTGCGCCTTCGTTTGTGGGAGTGGAACCAACCTGGTGTGCGCTCGCACAGCACGCGGTTGTGCGACTGGCACGTGTCTGTGACCCACGCCCACGCTCCGCTGCCCGCCTGCCACTCCAGCGCGACACACCACCGGTCCCCCGAACCATCTGCCGGGGGCTGGTCTGGGGCCCAGCTGGCAAAGGCGCGATCGTACGCTTCCATGCTCGCCCAGACCCACGAGCCCGCGCTCCCGGCAGCCTGCGCCGAGTTGAAGAGCCCTATCCAGTAGCGCGCCTGCGTGTGTGTGTGTGTGTGTGCGTGTGTGTGTGTGTGTGTGCATGCACCCTGCATGGCGGGCCATCATGCACCAACTTATACAAGTGGCCATCGTGATTTGCACTGCACGCACCATGCGCATCCACGACTGTCTGCACACTCACCGAGATGTCTAGAGCCGCCAGTGTGTCTTCAGCCTCGGCACCGCCTTGCGCAAACACAGCCAGAGTTGCCCCAGCAGTTGAGCACATCGCCTGTGCATCCCAGACGTCGTACTCGTCGTCTGCCCCAGTCCAGATGTAGGTCGCGGCCTCAAAGTCGTGGCCCATGTCGGAAAAGGGGCTCGAGGTGGCGCCTGCAATCAGAATCCTGCCCTGTAACAACGACGCACT
This sequence comes from Chlamydomonas sp. UWO 241, assembly GCA_016618255.1. Taxonomy (NCBI): domain Eukaryota; kingdom Viridiplantae; phylum Chlorophyta; class Chlorophyceae; order Chlamydomonadales; family Chlamydomonadaceae; genus Chlamydomonas; species Chlamydomonas priscui. The sequence goes on along the minus strand of VFSX01000371.1, from coordinate 83,575 downwards.
GTGCACCACCTGCTCCGCATGCCCTGTGTCGCATGCGAGGAGTGCAACACGCGTGAGTGGTGCGCATCGTGCGTGGGGCGCGAGCATGCAGGGGGCGTCTCGTTGATGGGCTCGACCCACGCATGCACATGGATGCCACGGCACGCCCCATGTTCGACCGCAAAAATGAAGCAACCCGCTTTTCTTCGAAAAGCAATCCAACTGCGTGCTCCAATGCTACCGCTCGCACCTAATACCGAGGGCGAGCAGCATGAACACAGGGCAAGAGCGAGCAGCAGCGCCAGAATGCGAGTCCCTCTCCGTCCGCCTGGTCCACGCCCCCTGGGCTGCCTCCCTCGCATTGCGTCGCCTCCAGCTACGACTCCAGCTGTGGCATCAAGGGCTCCAAGCTGCTGCCAGTGTCAACAAAAAAAACCTGGCGCGTGCACGTTGTTGGGTCTTGCAAGATGGTGCCTTGCGCAGAGGGGTGATGAGAAAGTGTCTCCCTGGGGTGAGTGGGTTGTTGTTAAGCGCCAGCCCGCAGTTCCTGACATGTCAAAAATGTGTGGACGTGGGCGACATCAGTGGCGTACCAATCGCCACTGTCGAATCAATGGGAGGACGATAAAGGCAAGAGTAGGGGGGCAAGCAATTTTGCTCCCAAGAGGGAAGACGCCACACTTTTTGGAGTTTTGCAAATTCATTTGTATCAACGGTTCTGCACAACGGGAGACTGTGCTAGGTGTGCATGGTTTTTGAATTACAACCGTGTGGATTTTGTGACGACTGACCTGTGCTGGGCCGTGTGATGCCGGGGCCTGGCTCGACAGTTGGGTGCTGCTTCGCCTCGCTGTGAAAAATGACAAGGTCGAAATTGCCACTCAGTGACTGGTGCAGCTGTTGTCAAGTAAATCAGTGGGTGCAACCTCGCTCATAACGCTGAGAACGCCGCACTACGCCGCTGCTGCCGGTACCATCCCTCGCTTGAAAAAATATGTAAGCCGTATTGACAGCCACATAGTGACATAGTCACATCGGCTTTCCAGCAACTCAACCTCAACTAATTCAACTGTGAGGGGCTGGCTCTCCAGCTCCTGTCCACAGCAGAATGCATCAGGAGCGCTTCAAGTGGTCACTGCGCAGGGAGGGGGGGGGGTAAACCTGAGTTAAACCAGGGGTCAACCTGGGTTAAACCCTGTGCCTGGTTAAACCTAAGCTTAACCTGTGTTCAACCCTGGGTAAACCCGCAAAGTGGTTTACCAAGGTTTAACCTGAATGAGATGAACCTGGATTTAACCTGGTTAAACTCGGTGAGCGGTTTACCTGAGTTGAACCCGGGGTACACCCTGGTTTACCTCTGCTTATGGTTTAACCTACCGTTAACCAAGGTTAAACTTGGGTTTGCCCATGGTTAAAACTGTTAAGGGGGTTACCAAGGTTTAACCCAGGTTTAACCTGAAGGGGGTAAACATGGGTTTAACATGGTTTCACCCTGATTTAACTCGGTGAATGGTTTAACCATGGTTTAGCCTGCAAAGATGTTATCTTCGTTTAACCTCCCTAGGTAAACCCATGTGTATACGAGGTTCAACCTGGGCCAGCCTGGGTGAAACTGCGTTTCAGGGTTCAACCAGGGGTTTGAGAGTGTGGAAGTTGAGATCTCAAGGCAACGCCGTTCAGCCCAGCCCACGATCGGACAATGGCCCAGTACGTGCACTCCCTCTCGGCACAAGCGCGTCGCTCGGGCCGTCGCGGAGATGAGCATCGACGTCGCCGTGGTGTCCAGAAACAGGTCTTCAGCACGCATGCGTAGCGCGTGAACCGCCACGCGCCACGTCGCCTGTCTATCGCTTGGGGACGCATGCACTCGGCTGACGGCGGCGCTTCCCCGCCCGCATGCAGGGAGACCGACTTTGACTGCAGCTGTCAGCATGCAGGCCAATCAGTTCAGCAGGTATGTCTGGGCTGCATGTGTGAGCAAGGGCAGAGGGATGGGGGACAGCAGCTGCTTGAGGGAGGGAGAAGGGGCAGTCACTGCCCCTTCTGAGTGCATGGGCGACACGGCATGGGTGGATCCGCCGTTTGGCGCTGGCATGGGGCGGACGTGTCGCCACATGCAGCGCAGAGAGTCAGAAGTGGTGCACCACCTGAGTGCCGAGGGGGGGCACCACCTACATGCCATACAGAAGCTTGATGGAGGCAGCTCAGGGAGTTGCAGCGCGTATGTTGCATGCGCGCGTGGGGTCGCATGGGGGTCGCATGGGGTCGCCGCCGCATGCGCCATGCGCGCACCATGCAGGCAAGTCGGCTGACCAGAGACCCCCTCCCCCCTGCTGCAGTCTCCTGCACGGTCGGATGCCAGCATGAGGCAGCGCAGGAGGCTGCGTGGAGGTTGACCAAGGACCAAGGACAGCAGCAGCTGGCGTAATGCTGTTCACGGCCGCTGCGGAGCGCGACAAGGAGCGCGGGGCTGCCGGACAAGGACGGTGTGTGTGTGCAGCGTCTGTGTGCACATGGGCCCTAGGACAGGTGCACCAGGGTTTGCGCACGCAGCATTTGTGCACGGTACGTGCAAACACGCACGCCGGCACTGGAACGTGCCCCTCCACCTCTCCACCCACGCACCCACTCCACGCACATGCAGGTGCTCGCCGCCGACAAGGCGACCATCGCGAGGTTTGCGCATCATAAGTTCGGTGTGGGTTGCAATGTCGGATCGCTTCAGGACCTGCCCGAGAGCGAGCGTGAGATGGTCCGCGAGCGCATCATGGCCAAGGTAGGGTCGCGGGTTGAGGGTTTCCCTGATGCCTCCCCACACCTCCCCCCCTCCCCCCTGCTGTACATTTCTCAGGGTGGATTTCTTCCTCCTTCAGGGAGGGGAAGGTCATGGCATCGGTCCGATGTGAACATTTGTTATTCGACATGGGGTTAGTTCCTAACTCCCTCCCCCTCTCCCCCCTCTCTGCACAGCTGGAGACAAAGATCGAAAACGACAAGAAGACGCACAACAAGAACAAGAAGAGGGCGGCAGCGGAGATGGGCGACGGCGTGGGCGACGGTGCGGGCGACGGCACGAACAGCTAAACTTTTGGCGCGCGCGCGAGCCGCCAAAGCGTGCGTGCTAACATGTCGGTGGAAAGCCTGCAGAGCAGGGGTGAGCAGGAGTGCGGAGCAGCAATCTGTAAACAATTCGGCTGTGCCCACTACTGATTCTCACAGCTGCCTGCCAGCTGCCTGGTTCAAGGTTGAACTGCGGGTAAACCCTGCGCCTGGTTAAACTGCGGGTAAACCCTGCGCCTGGTTAAGCTGCAGGTAAACCCTGCGTCTGGTTACAGTTACAGTTACGTCGGCTTTCCAGCAAAGACTACCTCTAGTCCTAGTACCACCGCCTAGACCCAAGTCCAGTTCTGGCCCTAACAATTACTTGTGAGGGGCGGTAGCCACCAGCCGGCTGCCTGCCAACGTGTAGTCCCAGAGCAAAAAGGAGAGCTATTGTGCGACGCCTCCAAAATAGGTCCTAACTGCTTCTAGGGGATAGGGGGTCAAGTGGCGCTTGCCAATCTACTTGACCGCCGCGGTGGAGGGGCCGGCGCCTGAGGGGCAGCCGGACCGTACACCACGGCTCTCCACCCGACCCTATCCTGAGCACGCTCAAACGCCGTGTCCGAAAAAGTCTTCCAATCAGAACGAGTGCCACTAGTTTCGCCTAGCTGCTGAATCAGTAGCTTAAGAAAATAGTGTCGGGAGGAGGCTGGAGGCCGGCCTTGCTGCCGAGCCACATCCATTGTGCAGTCAAAAGTCGTACGAGGAAGACGAGAAGCCGGCATGCGCATCACATGGCCTAGCCACTGCATTGATCGCTTTGCCACAAGGCTCTCAATTGGCTCAGTGTCGCACGCCTGCCGAATATAAGTTAATCTGTGCCGGTCGACCAGGCGCACACCCAGAATGCGACGAAGGCAGTTAGAGTGGGCAACCTCCAATCGAGTCAGTTGTGTTTTAGTAGGGGCCCATGTTTCGCAGCCGTACAGAAAGTGGGGCAGCACGAAAGTCTGGTTAAACCGGGTGAAACCCTCGTAAACCCTCGTTAAACCAAGTTAAACCTTTTTTAAACCGGTTAAGTCGGGTAACCCCGGCACCCTTTACCTCTGGTTAAAGCGCCGTTTAACTTGGGGTAAACCGCCCTTCACGTTTGCAGGATGCACTGGTGGATCTGATGGGGTCGGGCGGGCGCTGATGACAACACAAGGTATGGCAAGCAGTGATGGCACTTGGCCACAGAAATTCTGCAAAACATGCCGCCATTGCTGCCGCTGCGGCTGCCAGTACCAAACCCCTGTAGGAGCTCCTCGAGATGGAGGAGCTGTGTGTGTGCTGACTGTTCAGCTGACAGTGCCGACATATACACACCTCCTGCTGCAGCTTCCATGACCTACCACATTCCCATCGCCTCTGGCGGAGCCTTCACTTGCGCTGATCAGGCGGCGCCTCAGGCGGCGCCTCAGGCACTCCGACCGCCTGAGCCGCCGCGTGGGGCGCCACCCCAACCGCCTTAAGGGGCCACCATCGCCTGAGGCGTATCTCCGACCGCCTCAGGCGTTGTGTTTTTTACAGGGAGACATCAAGACTATTTAGGCAAAGGAGTATCTACAGGCAAATAGCACGCATGTCCCCATTCAAAGACTGCACAGCACTGCGCCAGGAATTGTAGATGATTTGGGATCTAGGGATTTTTGAGTTGGTCGGGCGTAGGCAACATCTGCGACGTACGTGGGTCCTCTCTCTCTCATATACATATATATATATATCCGTCTGTCTGTTTCCGTAGCCAGCGTCAAGCCAAGGGGCGGAGCGACAGAGAGAGAGAGAGCATACAGAGAGGGCACGCACACATCGCATAGCCGCAGGTGAAAGGAGGCGAGTCTTGTTATGCGCCCTAGCCCGGGGGAATGCATTGCTGTCACTACCTGCGTGGTATAGGGTGGATCTGGGGGCCTAGTGCTCTGTCTAGACCCAGTGCGTGCGCGTATGCAGGGCGTTTACCCTCACCCCTACCAGGTAGCAAGTGAGTCTCAGCCTGAAACTGAGTTAATGTGTCGGGCGCTAGCGCCGACACAGATCTGAAATCATTACTGGTGCCGACACAGATCATACATCATTACTGGTGTCACACAGACTGTAATATCCATCATCATCAGCCCAGCTGGGAGTGGCGCGCAGCCAGCTGGCGCAAAAATTTCAAGTCCTTAATGTCCAGCCTGATGATTGCGCAGCACATCTGGCTCAGCTCTCAGGCCGAAGCAGGGAATCTTGGGCGTTGCTGCCATGAGCAGAGCGCGTATGAACGCCGCATCGTTGTGGTCCAGGGTGGCCATCGACCACGCTGTGCTGGCCAGGCCGTGCGCAGTGAAGCTGAGCAGCTTTGGTTCGGCCGCCACTAGCAGAGCACTCATGAACGCTGCATTTCTGTGGCCCAGGGTGGCGAGCGCCCACGCCGTGTGGGCCAGCTCCTGCAGTTTGAAGCCGAGAAGCTCGGGCTGGATCGCCACCAGCACAGAGTCCATGAACGCTGCATTGGTGTGGCCAAGGGTGGCGAGCGCCCACGCCGTGTCGGCCAGCTCCTGCGGTTTGAAGCTCAGAAGCTTGGGCTGGATCGCCACCAGCAGAGCTTCCATGAATGCTGCGTCTCTGTAGTCAAGGCTGGCTAGTGCCCACGCCGTCTCGGCCAGGCCCTGTGGAGTAAAGAAAAGCATCCAAAGTGTGGCCGCCTGCACCAGCGCACCCATGAAGACAGCGTCCACATGGCCCAGCTTGGCCAGCGCCCATGCCGTGTTGTCAATTGTCAGAGGTGGAACAGCTCCCTCGCGCGCTGGGGGTGCAGGGCCTGTCGACAGCCGGCGCCCGCATGCGGGTTGTCGTGCGCTCGCAGGACTCGCAGCACGGCTACATGGGAGACCTTGCGTACGCAGTCGCAGAGGTGCGTGCCGCCGCGTGCTTCGTGCCCTCTCTCAAACTCACAGCTGCCTCCCCGCACACCTACCCACACACCTGGCGCGACCCCATGCCCGCTGCCCGCTGCGCACGCACGCACAGGCCGCTGCTTTCCGCCCATCGTTCAAAAAAATCAAGATCCGATTCGCGCTCGGCAAGCAGACATTCTACGAGAGCGACGACGCGCCACGCGACTTGCTGGCCGCCTCATACTCGGCCGAGCTTGGCGCACCCGCCGAGCTTGGCTCCGGCCGCATCGGATACGACGGCTCATTCAAACGCAGTTGGGCGGTCCCGGCCGGAGCGCCCCTCAGAGCTGCACCCCGAGCCCCTCAGAGCTGTGCCTCCTTCCGCCCGCCTGGCTTATCCCAGCTTGACCTGTCGCTCAAGGTGCGCCGCACTCTTTGCACTCGCCCACACTCACGCACGCACGCGCTCAGTCATGCCCACTCTGTCTCTCTCTTTCTATCTCACGCGCGCACGCGCTCTTTGAAGGAGGAGAAAGTGCACGTGTCGGTCTACCTCGAGGACAAGTCAGGTTCGACGGCTGGCGTGGCGATGGCCCTGAAAGTGGACGAGAGAACAGGCACCATCAACGTCCGCAAGATCAAGTCTGCGACGGCCAAGGTGCGTTGCGGAAGCTCCGGGAGAACCAGTTTTTTTTACAGTTTGTACATGTACTAGGGGCTCGATTAACGGAGGCGCGTTCTCGTCGCCGAGCCCTGGACCCAGCAATGCGGCGCTGCTGGTGCTACTAGTGCCACTACACGTCTAGGGGACTACACGCCTGGCGCCAGCCTACCAGAGACAGGAGAACTAACCAACCACCCTCTGAAACAAGCGCCTTTTGCCCCCTTGCACCTAGCCCCTTGCCCCTCGCCCATCACCCGCTACAGCCTGCCATGGTGACGTTTGTCAACACGCACCCAGAGGACCTGGACTTCTGCCTTAAGCTGCTTGCCCAGCACCACACCCCGCGTGACAGTGGTGATGGCGACGCGCGTGCGACGTGGCGGCTGGCTGAGCCGCTGCGCTGGGACTCGGTGCGCCAGGTGGGCGGGTGGGAGGGCGGGTCGCTTGGTGGCAGCACCTAACGTGCAGCGTTCAGGCAGCCGGGCCGCGGCTGGCTTTCAGTCAGCCCCCTTCTAACTCGCCACCCTGTACTGAGTCCCTGCCACGGCATGCCTGCATGCCGCACAGCTGGTGTGGCCCAAGAGAGCCGACAAGCGCCTCGCGCCGCGCATCACGCGCGTCAAGCACAAGGTCGTGTTCGAGGGCCAGCACGGTGGCTACACCATGCGCGTCACCATCACGGGCGTGAAGGATGCCTTCGGGCACCACACCCAGGTGGGCGGCACCTGCGTGGAGCTGCAGCAGCTGCTGAAGGACACCGAGGCCGGCGCGACTGCGGTCGTCGTCGAGGCTGCGCTCGGCCCGGCTGTGAAGGCCCTGGTGTCGGTCCTGGACGTGCTGGCCAACGGCTGACGAGGTGCCATGTGCGGGAACAGTCCGGGTCGTGTCGGGGCATCGCATCCTGTGGCTGCCGGTCTTAATTGGTTTGGCCTCCTCTTCGGCACTGTAATAGCTTACACAATCCACAATTGTTGTTTCGTGGTGGTGGTGGGCAACAGCAACATCAACTGCAAAATTGAGGGTCCCTGCAACTTCTCCTCCTAATGTCCCACACTTCTCTCCGCCCAGACGGGGGGTGCAATGATTTGCAACACCACCACCAGCAACAACACACACAGCATACACGCACAACAGAGACCATATACAAAACAGCTGCGCCCCGCCTCTGGCCCCGGCCACAGACGGGCGCCACCGTGAGACAGCACCGCCTAGGGGCCATTCAGGAACGCGGGACGGAGTGACGTGCGTGCGTGCAGTTTACCGACAAAATCACCCAATCCTGGGCAGGCCCGATTGTCCTTTGTGTATTTATTGATCTAAACTATCTGCAGGCCTCTCGCGGCACAGCACACAAGGCCAGCAGCTACACCAGTCATCTAAATCGTCATCGTCCGTCGGGCATCGTTCGTCAGTCACTGGGCGCCCGAGCGAGCCCCTCTGTCTGGCCGTTGCATATAGCATGCTCTGAGTTGGTCACTCCCCGCCCGAGAGCGCGCCAGCGGCAGCAGCTCCCTGCTATGCAACAGCCCCCTCGCTTCGTGCAACAGCCCTCTCCAGCCGTGCAGCAGCCCCCTCCAGCCGTGCAACAGCCCCCTCCGGCCGTGCAACAGCCCCCTCCGACCGTGCAGCAGCCTCCTCCTGCGCAACAGCCCACTCCGGCCGTGTAACAGCCCCCTCGCTCTGTGCAACAGCCCCCTCCGGCCATGCAATACCCTCCGGCTGTGCAACAGCCCCCTCGCTCCGTGCAACAGCCTCCTCCGGCCGTGTGGCAGCCTCCTGCTGTGCAACAGCCCCCTCGCTCCGTGCAACAGCCTCCTCCGGCCGTGCGGCAGCCTCCTGCTGTGCAACAGCCTCCTCTTGTGCAACAGCCCCCTCCGAACATGCAACAGCCTCCTCCTGTGCAACAGCCCCCTCCGGCCGTGCAGCAGCCTCCTCCTGTGCAGCAGCCTCCTTCTGTGCAACAGCCTCTTCCGGCCGTGCAGCAGCCCCCGGCCGTGCAACAGCCTCCTCCTGTGCAACAGCCCCCTCCGGCCGCGCACCCCCCTCCTGCTGTGCAACAGCCCCCTCGCTCCGCGCAGCAGCCTCCTCCGGCCGCCGCGCGTCCCCCGCCGGCTGCTGCGCCTCCCTGTGCACAACTGACCGCCGCGGCGCGTTAAAGATCTCAAGCGACGGCGAACACGCCAGCTGAGCCCACTGCGCCCTTGGCGGCCCGTCCACGATCGCGGCCAGCAGCGCCGACAGGTCGGCGTGCCCGGCGTCGGCAGCGAGCTGCGACGCGTGGCGCTTGGTGCCGTCGGGGTGGCACGCAAACGCGCGCACCGCCGCGAGCTTGTCCGCCACGGCGCCGATGCTGCGGAGCGCGTCCTCGGCCGCCACGCCGGCGGCATCGTCACACGCGAGGACGGCGACGCGCGCGAGGTCGGTGGCCGTCTTCTTCACGGCCTGAACCTGGATGGGGGGAAGGAAAGGGGGGAGGGGCAGCAGGCGGGAGTAGCACGCGTGGTTAGCGTGACGTCCAGGCCAGGGGTACAGGCAAGGCCGTGGGTTGGGTGTGGACAGGTGTGGACAGGTGTGGGGGGTGGTTTCAGGTGTGGGGGTGTTGTCAACGCACGGCACCAGGAGTGCTCCGCCACACGCCACCCCTCACAGACCGAGGCACACCCTCGCATGGCCTGCATCATGATGATCACGAGTCCAACAAACCTGGATGCCCTGCTTGCCGAGCGCCGCGTCAACCTTGGACTGCAGCGACGGCCCGAGCTCAGGCTCCACCTATGTGGTATTCAGGAAATGGAGTTCACAGTCGTGCATGACACACCTACCACTGTGTGTGGATGTGGGCGTGCGTGTGTGCACGAGCCAGCTCGTGTGCATGTGTGCGTGTACGTGGGTTGCGCTGCGTTGCGGGGGGGGGGGGGGGCAGAGCGCTGTGTCGGTCGTGCAACGCAGAGAGACGCGGGGCGTGTGCAAGTGGCTCCTCCTTTCTGTCTCAGACTTTCAGTAGTGTTCGTTTGAATACAGTCACGCGTGATCACGGACCACGGACCAAGAAAACGGAGCACTCCCTCCCCCCACTGCCTCGCCCACCTCCGCTCGAATGTCCTTGACCGCCGCCGCCGCGCTCGGCCGCCCGTAGCCCGAGACCTTGTGAGCGAGCGCGACGAGCACCGCGGCCGCGATGCGCGCGTCACCGCCCTGCGCCGCGATGTGCAGCGCGGTGCGCCCGTCGTCGGCCGCCAGCGCCACGTTGGCCCTGTGCTCGAGCAGCACGTCGACGACGTCTCCGTGGCCCTGCGCGCGCGTGGGGGGTGGTGGTTGGTGGTTTATCCGTTTCTCATTGATGATGATGGATTTTACAGTGGTGTGTGACGAGCCTACCGGTTAGCGCTCATTGCAATTCGAAATTGGCAAGTTTTTTTTTGCCTTTTAGCTCTTTTAGTTGGTTTCTTGCCACCCTGTCCGTCAACAGGGCCGCCACAGCCAGTGCTTCCTTGGATCGGCGGTAAAGACCAACCTGGGTGGTGTGGAGGTAACGAAAGGTCAGCCGACAGCCAGTCGATGGCCTACCGCCGGAAATCGTCCCCAAAGCGCTGCCCGTCGGTGAAACAATCGTTCATCAGGACACGTCCAGGAAGCACTGATCACAGCAGGCAGCAGAGGAGGCAGCGACCTCGCGTGGTGGGCGTTGTGGCGGGCCCCATGCACCCCCAACCACACTTCACCTCCTAGCCAACCCACCAGCCACCCGACCTGCATCGCCGCATGTGCATGAGCGCTGTGTGCCCGAGTTTGTTGCACGCGTCGAGTTCCCCATGTAGCCAACCAACCAACCCCAACCCCAACCCACCAACCCACCAACATAGCCAAGCCGACCAACCAACCCGCCAACCTAGCCCGACCAACCGACCTCCATCGCCGAGTGCATGAGCGCGTTTCGCCCGAGGTTGTCGCACGCGTCGACTCCCCTACCTAGCCAACCAACCTCAACCAACCAACCAACCAACCAACCAACCAAGCCAACCAACCAACCATCCTAGCCAACCCAGCTGACCTCCATCGCCGCGTGCATGAGCGCGGTCCGCCCGAGGTTGTCACACTCGTCGAGCTCGCCGACCGCGGCGAGCGCGAGCTGTCGCACGACGTCCACGCGGCCGGCCTGGGCCGCGTAGATGAGCGCGGTGCATCCGGCCTTGTTGCGGAAGTACGCCGCGACGCCGCCCCGCAGCAGCGCGCGCACCGTGTCGTCGAGCCCGAGCCGCGCCGCGTGCATGAGCGGCGTGAGGTCGGCGGCGTCGGCCACGTTGCCGAGCGCGCCAAAGTCGAGCAGCACGGCGCACACCGTCGTGTGGTCGGCGCTCGCGGCCGCGGTCAGCGCGGTCGCGTGGTCCGCGTCGCGCAGGTCCACCTTTGCCGACGCGCTGAGCAGCATCGTGACCACGCCCTCGTGCCCGCGCTGCGCCGCGTGCCACAGCGGCGTGCGCATCGAGGCGTCGCCCGCGTCGACCTTGACGCCGGGCGCGCGCAACAGCTGCTCCACGACTCGCTCGTGGCCCGCGGCCGCGGCAGCGGTCAGCGGCGTCGCGCCGCCGAGGCTGATGGCCTCGTCGTTGACAACGCCGGGGCGCGCATCGAGGATCGCGTCGACGATGCCGTGGCGCGCCTTGCGTGCGGCGTCCACCAGCAGCTGGCTGCCGTCGCCCGTCGCCACGGTGGCCGCGCCGAGCGCGAGGCACGCCGACACGAGCGCGGTGTCGTTGGACGTGACACCTGCACGTCAGGGGCAGAGGCGTTGGCATGCAACACGAGCGGCAGTGCGTGTGTTGTGCAGGCCGCGCCAAACGCGACGCACGCCGACACGACACGACACGACACGACATGACACCTGCACGTTAGGGGCAGAGGCGTTGGCACACGCAAGCGGCAGTGCGTGTGTTGTGCAGGCCGCACGCGCACACTTGCTGGCGCGCTGCGTGCGCCCTCATGCGCGGTGTCGTTGGACGTGACACCTGCACGTCAGGACCAGTGCTTTTGTTTTCAGTTTTTCTAGTTCTTTTCTGGGAGCCGGGGCCCAGACCGACGTCCCGTTGACCGCCTTGACCGCTGCCTTAGAGTTGACCGTTGAACGTCAAATACAGGTCACTTTCAAGCACTTGGCGGGCTTGATCTGATGGGATTGTCAGACCATCATGCAACTTGATTGAGCTCTATCCGATGGGGTCGTCAGTAGCCAAATGACTCCCAATGGCTCCCAGTAGCCCAAATTTTAGATGACTGGCCAGGAGGTGAACACAAGCGGCAGTGCATGTGCTGTGCAGGCCGCGCGCACGCACTTGCTGGCACGCTGCGTGCGCCCTCATGCGCAACCGCAACAACCGCGGTTGCGCGCTGCACTCGTGACCGGGTCACGCACTCACCGTAGAACGCGACAACGGTCATGTACTCGGCCACCGCGGCCCGGAGCTCCGTCCGCGCCGTGTCCGTCATGCCCGGCAGCTCCATGTGAGCAGACAGCCGGCTGCGCGCCTCAGCGAAGCGGCGGCGCGCGACGAGCTGGTCGGCCATCCACGCGGTGGCTCCGACGGACTCGCGGTCGGCGGGGCCGCCGAGGCGCATCGAGACCTTGAGCACCATCTGCATCGCGCCCGCCGCGAGGACGTGCTCGTCGGCCCGCAGCAGCGCCATCGCCAGCTCGTGCGCTGCCGCCGACAGCTCGCGCAGCCGCGCACGGTGCATTCCCACGCGCGCGTCCTTGACCTCACCCCACACGAGCTCCCTCGGCAGCTGAGGACTGGCCGGCGGGGCCGCGGCGGAGCTGACGCTGCCGCGAGGCGACGCGTCGCCGGAGCGCGGGCCGGCGTCCGCCGCGCCTGCGGATGCAGTTGACTGGCCGTTCCGCGGCGACCTCTCCACTGCCGAACCGATCAGCGGGCTGCCCGCGGCCGTTCCGCCGGGGATCGGGCCAAGGCGCACGCCCGCTGGCGTGCGTGCCCCGGCGGGCTCGCCGCCGCCGCCGCCCCTCGAATCGAGCACCCTGAGCGCCTGCTTGCCTCCCAGCTCTGCGGCCGGCGACGCGCCTGGTGCTGTTGCAGCGTCCAGCGCACTGGCACCGCCCAGCGAAGATGGCCCGGGCGTGGAGGCCTTTGCCTGCTTGAGCACCAGGTGCCCCACCGGGGAGCTCGGCTGCGACAGTGCGTTGCGTGGCAGGCTCACCGGAGCAAGCTTTGACGCAAAGGCGCGTCGGCCGACCGCTGCCGACGCCGGTGCCGGCGCGGCATCGGTGGGTACTGGGGGCCGCAACTTGCCCGACAGCGCGAGCGCCACCGCCGCCTCGTGCATCGTGAGCATCGAGTCGAGGTAGGCGTTGGCCTCGGCAAGCAGCTCGGGGTAGGCGACGGTGCGGGTGCGAGGCGCGCCCGGCTGCCGCAGCTTGGCAGCCGCCAAGCGCACGCCCGCGTTGGCCCCCTCCTCCGTTGCTGCCAAAGCCCCGGCGGCCTTCCTCGCCTCGGCCCCCGCCCCGTCGCGCGTCGGCATGGCTTGCTGCACGACTGACAGCAGGTTGCCGTCTGCTGCGTCGTCGTCCCAGACTGGTGCAAGCAACAGCCTGCGCTTTCGCGGCCTGCCGGGTCTCGCCTCTGGATTCGCGACCGCCCGTGACGCGGGCGCCCCCTCGAGCGCCACGTCAGCGACAGCCGCGTCAGAGGCGCGCCGCGAGCGGGCTGACGTTTCCTCCATCGCCTTGAGCGCGAGTGCGGCCGCGAGGTCTGCGCTGCCCGCCCCGCTGGCGAGCCCACTGCCCGCCCTGCTGGCCGACGCGCTGCCTGCCCCGCTGATTGACGCCCCCTCGCCACCAACGATGACGCGTGGCGAGCACGCCTGCCCCATCAGCACGGCCGCAATATCCCCGCTGCCAGCGCTGCCGGCCAGCCCGCTGCCCGCCCTGCTGGCTGGCCTGCTGGTTGATGCCCCGTCGCCATCACCGGCGGCGCATGGCGCACGCAGGCCCGTGCTGGAGCACGACACGCTGTCGTCGGACAGCTGGAGGCGCGACGCCGCGCGCCGCGCGCCGCGGCGCAGCGAGCACGCCGCAGAGCGCGCGTCCAGGTCGGCGCGCGCCGCTGACAGCATCAACGCCACCATCCGGTGCTGCACGCGGAAGAGCAGGTCGGGCGTGAGCATGCGCGCGAGGCGCGGCACGTCGACGCGCGGCCAGACGAGCGCGGGGCCGCGCACCGGCGACGCCGCCGGCGTCGCCGCAGCGTGCTGGTGCTCGTACCACGGCGCGGCCGCGTGCACGTCCGCCAGCACGACCATGATGGCCTGCGCTGCGGTCAGCGACCGCAGGCGCGTGCCCGGGCGCGGGGACGCCGTGGCCGGCGCCGTGCCCGCGTTGGCCACCACCAGGCGCAGCAGCCGGCGCAGCAGCTCCTCCGCGGCGCCGAGCTCCCCGAGCGCCTCGACGCACACGCACAGCGTGAGCGTGGCGTCGACCCAGGCCTCCGACGTGTGGCGGAACGTGCGCGTGAGGCACGCGCGCGCGGCCACGATGCGCCTGCAAGCGTCGCCGTGGCGCCCGCACGCGATTTCCAGCCGCGCAAGCGCCAGCAGCGGGGCCGCGGCCGCGGGGTGGCACGCCGGCAGCGCCCTGCCGGAGACCTCCACCGCGCGCAGCAGCGCCCGGTCAGCGTCGTCCAGCCGCCCGAGCGCCTGCATCGCCAGCCCGGCCACGGTCAGCGCGCACGCCGTGTCGCGCAGTGCCACGACCCCGCCGGGCGCGGACGCATGCCTTGCCAGCAGCTCGGCCGCCGCCGCGTCTGCCTGCGATGGGAGGCCTGCGCGCAAGTGCGCCCATGCGGCTGCGCGCAGCAGGCGCAGCATGGCGTCGCTGGTCGCGCCGAGCCGGCGTCCCAGGCGCTCGCCGCACACGCGCAGGATGGACGATGCGGTGCGCGCCTTGTTGGCGTCGCCGGTCGCGAGCTGCGGGCGCGGGGTGGGTGGTGGTGGCTGTGTCTGTGCGTGTGTGTGTGTGTGTGTGTTGTTTGGCCTCAAACAGCCCATCTAGGTCTGCCGTGCAGAGTTCTCTGTAATGATCTCTCTCTCTCTCTCTCTGTGTGTTGTCTGTGCATCTGCATCTGCATCTGTGTGTGTTTTGGTCCGTCCAACTAGTACGGGGAGGGCATCAGGCGGGTGGGCACAGTGACTTGAGGAGGGGGGGAAGGGGGGGAGGGCAGGAGGGGGCGCGCGGGCGGGAAAGAGGGGGGGGGGGAGGGGAGCGATGTGTACGCACGATGATATCACGCACAATGCGCACATGCATCATAGCGTCGGTGCAGCATGAGAGACAGAAAGAGAGGGACACAGACAGAAAGAGCAAGAGAAAGAGGGAGAGGGGGGAGGGAGAGACATAGCGTGAGTCACAAGCTAGGCCGATGCGACACAGCGCGAGCCTGCGCACCATCGTGTCCGTGAGCCTGATGAGCACAACAGCATGAAAGACAGAAAGAGAGGGGCAGGGAGATAACGGGGGGGGGGAGAGAGAGACAGAGAGAGTCACAGGGTAGGCTGACATGACACAGCACGTGACTGCGCACCATCGCGTCCGTAAGCCTGATGAGCACAACAGCATGAGAGACAGAAAGAGAGGGACAGAGAGATAACGGGAGGGGGGGGGGGAGATTTACTGGGTAGGCTGGCACGACACAGCATGAGACTGCGCATCATCGTGTCGGCGAGCCCGTTCAGCACCGCAGCATGAGACAGGAATATAGTCACAGGGGGGGGGGGGGTAAGGGGGGGGGATGAGAGAGAGACAGAGAGAGGTATAGGGCAGGCTGACACGAAACAGCGCACCATCGTGTCGGTGAGCCCGACCAGCACCGCAGTAAGAGAGACAGAAACATAGTTTAACCGGGGGGGGGGGGGGGGGGAGAGAGAGAGACAGAGAGAGTCACAGTGTTGGCTGACACGAAATGGCGCACCATCGTGTCGGTGAGCCCGACCAGCACCGCAGTAAGAGAGACAGAAATACAGTTACAGGGGGGGGGGGGAGGGGAAGAGAGAGAGACAGAGAGAGCGGTACAGGGCAGGCTGACACGAACCCTGCACTTCTCGCTGTCACACACACACACGAACCCTGCACTTCTCTGTCACACACACACACGAACCCTGCACCTCTCTCTGTCACACACACACACACACACCAAACAGCGCACCATCGTGTCGGTGAGCCCGACGAGCACCCCGGCGATGTCCGCCGGCGCGCTGTACGCGATGCTGCCCTTGATCATCGCGTCAAACAGGCCCCACGACATCGCCTCGGCCTCTGGGACGCGCTGCGCCAGGCGCAGCATCAGCGCCTGCTGCAGCTTCTGGGAGGGGGGGGGAGGGGGGGAGGGGAGGCGGGAGGAGGGGCAGGAGGGGGTAGCGTGTCAGTCAGTGGCAGGTCAGCCACATGCAGTGTGTACTGCTGTGGTGGGAAGTGGGGTGGTGGGGGGAAGTGGGAACAGAAGGGCGGGGGCGGGGAGGGGGGGGGGGGCAGCGTGGCAGTCCATCTTAGGTTACGTTACCCCTATGCGGTGTGTGCTGCAGCTTCTGGGGGAGGGAGAAGGGGGGGGGGCAGCATGACAGTCTGACCAGAAGCTCGCAAACTATCACCACAGGCCATCAGCTCCTCTTTTACCACGTTCCACAGGCCTGACCTCCTCAGCTGGCCAAGGCCATGCGGAATGGTCCGCTCATGCACGGGGGTGTGGGGCCTGCACTGTGGTGCTGCTTGCTTGGCGCCCGCCACCAAGTGTGGGCGGCGTTACCGTGGGGCTTCCACCCCCCTTCAACACCAGGTCTTCAGGACTGCTCTGCTCTCTCTAATTCCCGCTGGCGCTTGGAAGCTGGAGCTTCGGAACTGTACATGTGTCCGCTGGCAGTGGACTGGTAACTCTCACCACCCCCTGGTAGGCTGGCGCGCTGCGTGGCCTAGCGGGCTCTCCTAGTAGAGCCCCCCCTAGACGCGTAGCCAAGGCCTTAACTCACGCCCTCGTATCCTCCGGGCGCGTACGTGCAAAACCTGTAAAACCTCTCATCATTGGTGGAGGTCTAGGGGACGCGATCTCGCGGGCCTGTGGACCCTGGCCGTGCCCCCACGGGGAGGAAGTTGGATCTGGGAGCCAAGTGCCCTGTCTAGGTCCAGCCCCGACCCAGTAACCCCCCACCACCAGTAGCCAGCCACCCGTCTGTGGAGCTCGGGCGCTGTACGCCGAGCAAGGACAAAAACGCTGCCTGAAGGTGGCGCGGGACTGCCAGCCCAGGTGACGGGGCAGCGGGGGCTACGCCCGCGCGAGTGGCCAAGATCTTACAAGGGTGGCACTCTATTGGGGCGTCGCACACGACTGTAAAATCCACCATCATCATCATCATCATCATCACTAGTTCAGTGCCCAAGGGCCTCCGGCCCCTGTTAAAACCCTGAGTAAGTAGTAGCCGAGACCCGACCCAAGACCCAAGACCCAAGACTCAAGACCCCGACCACAGACCGAGACCCCTCATCATCATCATCATCACACACCTGATGATGGATTTTACAGTCGTGTGTGACGCCCCAAAAGAGTGCCACCCTTGTAAGATCTTGGTCACTCGCGTGGGCGTAGCCCTCGCTGCCCCGTCGCCTGGGCTGGCAGTCCCGCGCCACCTTCAGGCAGCGTATTCGACCTTGCTCGGCGTATATCGCCTGAGCACTACAGACGGGTGGCTGGCTACTAGTGGTGGGGGGCAAGTGGGTCAGGGCTGGACCTAGACAGGGCACTCGGCCCCCAGATCTGACTCCTCCCCATCATCACGCACCTGCGCCAGGTAGAACGACGCCGTGTGCCGCGACAGGTTTCGCAGACCGCCCGCCTCGATCTCGGTCGCCTGAATGGCGGCGGCGGTGCTCACCGCTTGCACCACCTGTTGTTGTTTATGTTTGTTGTTGTTGTTGCCGGTGTTGCCGGTGGAGATGTTGTTGTTGTTGTTGTTGTTGTTGTTGTTGTTGTTGTTGTTGCTGTTGTTGTTGTTGTCATTGTTGTTGTTGCTGTTGTTGCATCATCATCGCGCAACGTGCGGGTGAGCGGTCAAATACTCATGGATTGCGCAGCAGCACCTACACACACACACACACACACACACACACACACACATGCACCTTGCCGCTCACTGCTGCGAGACTGCTGTGTTTATCAAGTACTCCTGGAGTGTGCAGCAGCACCAACACCGGCACCGACACAAACACAAACACACCGACACACACACACAATGAGGGAGAGAGAGAGACACACCCACACACATGCACACACACACGTACAAAAACACAAACACACGCACCCACACACTTCCCCCCACACACCTTGTCGCTGGCTGCTGCCAGGCTGCCGTCCTCCTTGATCAGATACTCCTGAATCGCGGCCGTATCTGCGTGGTCCGTCGCCACCGCGTGCCCAAACTGCATGCTGTCGTGCAGCTCCTGCAGCGTGGGGGACCGCCGCAGGGACGTGCCAAGCAGCAGCACGTGGCCGGGCGCCCAGAGGTGCGCCGTCGCGACCGCCCACACCTGCGCATTGAGTGAGTGAGTGAGTGAATGAGTGAGTGACATAAGTGAGTCAGTGACATTGCAGGCAGATGACAGCAGCAGCAGCAGCAGCAGCGGCAGCAGCAGCAGCACGTGGCCGGGCGCCCAGTGGTGCGCCGTCGCGACCGCCCACACCTGCGCAGTCAGATATAGTCAGTCAGTGAGTGAGTCCGTGAGTCAGTGAGACAGACGGAAAGGCAGACAGACATAAATAAAGACAGACAGACAGATCGACAGACAGACAGACAGACAGACACAGACAGACAGACACAGACAGACAGACAGACAGAAAGACACAGACAGAAGGCAGACAGATGGACAGAAGGCAGACAGAGACACACGGGCAAACAAACAGAGAGAGCACGGAGAAGATGCACTCGAGCTGGTCGGCCTGGGGGGGGGGGGAGTTGTTGTTGTTGCTGCTGCCTGCTACTGCTGATGATTTTGTTGTGGGCCTCGGGTCTTTGGGTGGGACGCAAATAACAAATACAATTAAAACCCCAACCCCCGTTGGCAAGAGCCCCCCTAGTAGAGCACCCAGACGCGCTGCAGCACGAGGCCATCCTCGTCGACGACCACGAGCACCTTGGCCGCCTTGCTCGAGTTTTCCCCCAGGTCTTTGGATGGGACCGAAACCACTGAGAAACCACTGAGAAACCCACTGAAATGCAAAAAACAACTCGTCAGAAAGGGCAGGAACGCACCTCGTAGAGCACCCAGATGCGCTGCAGCGCGAGGCCATCCTCGTCAACAATGACGAGCACCTTGACCACCTTGCTCGCGACCTTGGCCATGAACCCCATGTAGGACAAGGGCTCGCTGTACACGTGCTGTGGCGGGGGTGGTATGGAGAGGGGAGGAGAGGATAGGTGTGTGTGTGGTATGGAGAGGGGAGGAGAGGGGAGGTGCGTGTGTGTGCGCGTGCGCGTGTGCAAGCATGTGAGCATGTGTGTGTGTGAGTGTGCATGCGTGTGTGCGTGTGCGTGCATGCGAGTGTGTGTGTGTGAGCATGTGTGTGCCTAGCCTCACCCGCCCCTGCAAGGGCGTGCGCTGGCAGGACCCACGCACACCGCAACACGGCACTTGTCCCGCACGGTGCGCATGTCAAACCCGACTATGTGTGTGTGTGTGTGAGTGTGTGTGCGTGCGTGCAAGCATGTTTGTGTTCATGTTTGTGTGTGTGTGTGTGTGTTCATGCATGCGTGTGTGTGTGTGTGTGCATGCGTGTGCGTGTGTGCGTGCGTGTGTGCGTGTGTGCAAGGTGGCGAGTGTGTGTGGGTGAGTGCGTCTGTGTGTGCATGTGTCTTTGCATCGCATGGTCGTGGCCACAAAGCCCATGGAGGGCGCGGGCTTGCTGTACGCGTGCTGTGTGTGTGTGTCTGTGTGTGTGTGAGCAGCGGTGCGGTGCGGTGCGGTGTGTGTGTGTGTGTGTGTGTGCATGCGTGTGTGTGCACATGTTTGTGCATGTGTGCATGTGTGTGTGTGTGTGCGTGTGTTTGTGTGCATGCATGCGTGGCCAGTTGCCCGTGGTTCAGGGTTTACAGAGCCTCAACCCTGGACCCTCACGACCCTGAGGTCCCTAAATTCAACTAGTTCATCGCAAAGATGTCAGGTAAGAACATGATGAGGCGTGGGTCCTGGCCGTCAGAGTGGTGCTCAGACCTCAGAACCCCTGAACCCTTATAGCAACCGTAACGCTCAAAACCCTGAACCGTGAACCTCGAGACCCCCAACAACCCCAACAAACCCTAATTCTTCAACTTACCTGATACCTGATTGATTGCAAGGATGTCGAGGAAGAGCATGATGAGGCATGCGGGTCATGCTTGGCCCTCAAAGTGGCGCTCAAACCTCACCCCCCTGAACCCTCAAACACCCGCAAACCTCAAAACATTAATTAGCCACTCACAACCCTTTAGACCCTTTGGACCTTTTAGAAATTCAACTGATCGACCGCAAAGATACCGAGGAAGAGCATGATGAGGCATGCGGGTCATGCTTGGCACTCAAAGTGGGGCTCAAACCTCATCCCCTGAACCCTCAACGCCCGCAACCCTCATAACCCTCAACGCCCGCAACCCTCAAAAACCTCAACGCCCGCAACCCTAAAGAACCTCAACGCCCGCACCCCAAAACACTGAGTCACTCACCCGGAAGACACCCGTTCGACCCTTTAGTGGACCCCTTCTAAAGAACCTCACCTGATTGATTGCAAAGATGTCAACGAAGAGCATGATGAGGCACGGGTCCTGGCCCTCAAAGTGGCGCGCAAACCTCACCCCCGTGCACCCTCAAAGCCCGCAACCCTCAAAACCCTTAACACTGACTCACTCACCCGGAGGACACCCTTTAGACCCTTTCGTAGACCCTGTAGAAACCAACCTGATTGATTGAAAATATATCGAGGAAGAGCATGATGAGGCGTGGGTCCTGGCCCTCAAAGTAACGGGTGAGCTCCGCGACGATCGGTAGGAACGGCGAGTCCCAGCGGTGGCTGACCAAATACTTGGGGTACCTGCGTGCGTGCATGTGTGTGTGCGCTGTTTGTGTGCGCGTGTGTGTGCGTGTGTGTGATAGGTGTGTGTGTGTGGAGGGGAGCATGCGAGTGAGTGTGCGTGTGCATGTGTGCGTGCGTGTGTGCGTGCGTGTGTGCGTGTGTGCAAGCCATCCACCCACCCACCCACCCCCCGCACCCACCCGCCCACCGACACAGTGCCGTTGCGTGCCGCGTGCGCACCACTACGTGCCACCATGCCCCAACAGGATGTGCACCACCCCAAAACAGTCCCACACGCCACGAGAGAAGCGCCCGACGGGCACTGAAAATGCAATCACCCCTAGGGGGGCGGGGTGCACCCCCCCCCCATGTTTTCTAGGGATTGCTGCCGATGGAGCGTCTCTTCGTTTTACAACCTGCCTTTGCAGGTGGGGGTGCCCCTAACTGTGATCTACCCCTACCACCGCCCCCGGCCACCCCGGCGACGTCCTCGGGGAGCGCTTCGGCAGAAGCACACGTCTTTGCGTGCCGCGTGCGCACCACCACGCGCACCAACACGATTGCCTCCACCCACCCGTCTGCCCACCCACCACCGACATCCCCTAGTAACAGTAAGACACATAGTAACCCCTAGTAACCCCTAGTGACAGTAAGACACAAACATCGGCTTTCCCAGACGATGCAAATTCTAGTCCTAGTACTCCTAGTACTCCTACCACTCCTAGCACTCCTAGTACTCCTAGCACTCCTAGTACTCCTAGTACTCCTAGTACTCCTAGTACTTCTAGTACTCCTAGTATTTCTGGTACTTCTGGTGCTACCGCCCAGACCAAGGACCAACATTCACCACCCACCCGACCACATCCTCGGGCAGGGTGTCGCAGAATCGCGCCTTTGCGTGCCGCGTGCGCACGACCACGACTCACCACAACCCACCACGATGGCATCCACCCACCCACCCATCCACCCGTCCATCCACCCACCCATCCACCCACCCAACCACCCACCCGCTCGCCCACCCACATGCACCCAAGAGAGGCGACCCACCGGCTCTGAAAAGCAAGCAAATGCAATCACCATCACCACACACCCGACAACGTCCTCTCTGGCAGAATGTCTCGCCCGCGGAGTGTGCGCCACATCGACTCACCACCACCCACCACGACGGCATCCACCCACCAACTTGCATCTACCCATTGCCTCCATCCACCCAGTAACAGTAACAGTAACATCGGCTTTCCACCCACCCAATGACATCCTCGGGCAGCGTGTTGCAGGCTCCCGTTCTTGCGTGCCGCGTGCGAGCCGCATCGATTCACCACCACCCACTACGACTGCATCCACCCAGCAACTTGCATCTACCCACTACCCACATCCACTGAGTAACTTGCATCTACACATTGCCCACATCCACCCAGTAACAGCAACAGTAACATCGGCTTTCCACCTACCCGATAACATCCTCGGGCAGCGTGTCGCAGAATCGCGTCTTTGCGTGTCGCGTGCGCGCCACAACGATTGTGCTGACCACCTCCCGCGTGGTGATGGCGCCGTCGCTGGTGCAGGGGAGCGCCCCTGGTGTGTGTGTGCGTGCGCGTGTGTGTGTGTGTGTGGTCAATTTTACAGCTTTTCGGACGTGCGCGCGTGTGTGTGTGTGTACGTGTATGCGTGTGCATGTGTGTGTGTGTGTGTACCCCCGAACCCTAAAACCACGACCCCACTCACAAGGTACTGCAGGAAAGCAAGCGACACCCCGCAGCGCAGTCGGTCGCGCTCATGGCACGGCGCAGAATCTCAATCCTAAACGACGAAACCGATAACCTAGAAGAAACTGAGAAGAGTCCTAGAAGAGACTAAGAAGAGACTTAGAACCCAGAACCCCCCACCCCCACTCACGCGCAACGTACTGCAGGAAGGCGCGCGACACGCGGCAGCGCATGCGGTCGCGCGCATGGCACGGCGCAAAACCTAGATCATAAACGACTAGACAATCCTAGGTAGCCGAAACCTTCAACCTGGAACCTGTGAAACCACAAGCCCAAACCCACTGCCACCCACTCACACGCAAAGTACTGCAGGACGCGAGCGACACGCGGCAGCGCAGTCGATCGCGCCCCGTGCCCGGCGCAAACTCTAGATCCCAAACCACAAACCCAACACCCTCCATCCTTGTCCCTCAACCCACCACCCCACTCACACACAAAGTACAGCAGGAAGGCGAGCGACACCCCGCAGCGCAGTCGATCGCGCCCCGTGCCCGGCGCAAACACTAGATCGCAAACCTCAAACCCTAACACCCTCCATCCTTGTCCCTAAAGCCACCACCCCACTCACACACAAAGTACTGCAGGAAGGCGAGTGACACGCCGCAGCGCATGCGGTCGCGCCCCGTGCTTGGCGCAAAGCATAGATCCCAAACCACAAATCCTAGCACCCTCCATCCTTGTCCCTAAAGCCACCACCCCACTCACACACAAAGTACTGCAGGAAGGCGAGTGACACGCCGCAGCGCATGCGGTCGCGCCCCGTGCTTGGCGCAAAGCATAGATCCCAAACCACAAATCCTAGCACCCTCCATCCTTGTCCCTAAAGCCACCACCCCACTCACACACAAAGTACTGCAGGAAGGCGAGTGACACGCCGCAGCGCATTCGGTCACGCTCTATTTCACCCCAATTTTAACTGTGAAAAAATATTTCCGAAACGAAAAACATCCAACCTATAAGAAACGACGAGGAGACCTACAGCAGACCTGTAACACCCTCCACCCCACTCACACGCAAAGTACTGCAGGAACGCGAGCGACACGCCGCAGCGCAGTCTGTCGCGCTCCGTGCCCGGCGTCGGCACGTTGAGCGGCCCGACCGTGAGCGCGAGCGACGGCACGGGGCACGGCCCGCGCCCCTGCCCCTGCCCCTGCTGGCCCTGCTGCTGCTGCTGCCCCCCAGCTGGCCCGCCGGGAGTGCCCGCCCAGCTCCACGCCGCGCTGTGCAACCCGGGCCCGGGCCCAGCCGCGGCCGCGGCCGCGGAGAACGCCGGGGCCGCCGGCGTGTCGGGTTGCTCGCCCAGCGGCTGCCGCCCCCCTCCTGTCCCCCCTGGCCCCCTCCCTTGCCCCGTGCCCCGTGCCCCCCCTGGCCCAGCGCCCAGCCCGGTGCCTGCCGGCGCACAGCGCTCCACCCAGCCCTCGACACTCGCCACGAGGCTGCGGATCATGGAGCTCGACGCGGGGCCGGCGCGCTCGCCCGTGACGGCGGCCACGCGCAGGGTCTTGCGCTTGGCTTCCGCCTGTGTGTTGGGGGGGGAGGGGTATGGACATGCGTGCATGTGTGTGTGTGTGTGTGTGTGTGTGTGTGTGCGTGCATGTGTTTGTGTGTGTGCGCGCTCGCCCGTGACGGCGACCACGCACAGGGTCTTGTGCTTGGCCTCAGCCTGTCTGTGTGTGTGTGTGTGTGTGTGTGGCGTGCTCTCCCGTGACGGCGGCCACGCACAGGGTCTTGCGCTTGGCTTCCGCCTGTGTCTTGGGGGGGGGGGCATGTGCATGCGTGCATGTGTGTGTGTGTGTGTGTGCGTGCATGCGTGTGTGTGACTGTGCGCTCGCCCGTGACGGCGACCACGCACAGGGTCTTGTGCTTGGCCTCAGCCTGTGTGTGTGTGTGTGTGTGTGTGACGTGCTCTCCCGTGACGGCGGCCACGTGCGTGCATGCGTGTGTGTGACTGTGCGCTCGCCCGTGACAGCGACCACGCACAGGGTCTTGTGCTTGGCCTCAGCCTGTGTGTGTGTGTGTGTGTGTGTGTGTGGCGTGCTCTCCCGTGACGGCGGCCACGCACAGGGTCTTGCGCTTGGCTTCCGCCTGTGTCTTGGGGGGGGGGGCATGTGCATGCGTGCATGTGTGTGTGTGTGTGTGTGCGTGCATGCGTGTGTGTAACTGTGCGCTCGCCCGTGACGGCGACCACGCACAGGGTCTTGTGCTTGGCCTCAGCCTGTGTGTGTGTGTGTGTGTGTGTGTGACGTGCTCTCCCGTGACGGCGGCCACGCACAGGGTCTTGCACTTGGCTTCCGCCTGTGTCTTGGGGGGGGGGCATGTGCATGCGTGCATGTGTGTGTGTGTGTGTGTGCGTGCATGCGTGTGTGTGACTGTGCGCTCGCCCGTGACGGCGACCACGCACAGGGTCTTGTGCTTGGCCTCAGCCTGTGTGTGTGTGTGTGTGTGTGTGACGTGCTCTCCCGTGACGGCGGCCACGCACAGGGTCTTGCACTTGGCTTCCGCCTGTGTCTTGGGGGGGGGGGGCATGTGCATGCGTGCATGTGTGTGTGTGTGTGTGTTTGTGTGTGTGTGTGTGCGTGCATGCGTGTGTGTGTGTGTGTGCTCGCCCGTGACGGCAGCCATGCACAGGGTCTTGCGCTTGGCCTCAGCCTGGGCTGGTGGTGGTGTGTGTGTGTGGTGGGGGGGGTCATGGGTGTGTGTAGTGGCCATGCGCGGGGCCTTGCGCTTGGCTTCTGCCTGGGGTAGTGCTGGTGTATGTGTGTATGTGTGTGTGTGAGTGCGTGTGGGGGGCATGGGTGTGTGTGTGTGGTGGCCATGCGCGGGGCCTTGCGCTTGGCTTCCGCCTGTGTGTGTGTGTGTGTGGTGGTGGTGGGGGGGCATGTGTGTGTGCGTGTGTGTGTGTGTGTGTGCGTGTGTGGGGTGCGTGTGTGCGCGCGTGTGCGCGCCTGTGTGTGCGCGTGTGTGTGTGTGTGTGCGTGTGCGCGTGTGTGCGCACGTGCGCGTGTGGTTGCCCCATGTCCACCTATCCTTGAGTAGCGCCGACCTCTGCGGCCTCCTCCCTGGCTGCAACACTTGAGTCCTTGATTCGGAGGTCGGTCATACTAGCGCCTACCTCTCCCACTGTACGAAGGCAGTAGGGGCAGAGTGGCCCAGCAGCCCTTCAAGGGTTTGACCCTGCCCCGTGCCTGCCCCCTGAAATCCGGTCATATCCTAGCCAGTGTCTACTCCCCCTGCCGCCTCCTCCCTGGCTGCCACAACACTGCCTTCAACTCAAAGGTTGGTCGTAGCGCTTACCTCTCCCAGTGTGCGAGGGCAGTAGAGGCAGAGTGGCCCAGCATCCCTGCAAGGGTTGGCCCTGCCCCCTGCCCGCCCCCTGAAATCCGATCATATCCTAGCCAGTGTCTACTCCCTCTGCCGCCTCCTCCCGGGCTGCAACACCAGAGCCCTTGTCTCAAAGGTCTGTCATACTAGCGCCCACCTCTCCCACTGTGCGAGGGCAGTAGGGGCAGAGTGGCCCAGCAGCCCGACAAGGGTTTGACCCTGCCCGCCGCCTGCCCCGTGAAATCCGATCATATCTTAGCTAGTGTCTTCTGCCTCTGCCGCCTCCTCCTGCGCTGCCGCAACACTTAACTCTACTCAAAGGTCGGTCATACTCGCGCCCACCTCTCCCACTGTACGAAGGCAGTAGAGGCCGAGTGGCCCGGCAGCCCTTATAAACCCTTTTGGGATTTACAGGGGGGTCCCCACAGAGGGGGGGTAAGAGAGCGAAGGGCTCAAGTTCACGGATACAAAAAAGAGAAAAAGACGAGGGTTGTCGGCCTGCCCCTCACATGCGATCATATCCTGGGATAGGACGGGCATCCCATCCTCAGCGCCTCCCAAAGTGGTTTTCTGTTTGTGGGTTTTAATTAATTCTTCCACAGCTGGATTTTTCTTTGACCGCGTTGACTGTTGACCTCTCGTTGACCATTTGTCCTCATACATAGGTAATTTGAAAGCTGTTGACGAGCTCTGTCTGGCGGGCTTGTCAGACTAACAATCAACTGGAGGGGTTGAGCTGTGCTCATGGTCAAAGTACAGCCAGAATGCAGCCAAATGGCTGTGGAGAGCTGAAAAGGAAATCACTGGCCTCCCACCTCTGCCGCCTCCTCCCTGGCCGCCACCAGTTCGCGCAGCGCGTCCTTGCACGCGGCAAGGTCCATCTCCCCAAACGCAATCGGCGGCAGCGTTACGCGGTGCGCCGCGAGCGCGGCGGCCGAGGCGGTCACCTCCTGTGCACGCGTACACATGCGCAATGTGTGTGTGTGTGTCGTGTGTGCGTCATGTGTGAGTTTGCGTGTGTGCGTGTGTGTGCGTGCGTGTGTGTGTGCGTGTCACCCTGCTACGGGTATGACACACACACGCACACACACACCACATGCACACCGCACCCCCCCATTTGTCACACGGTGCGTGTGTGAATCCCGACTATGTGTGTGTGCGTGCGTGTGTGTGTGTGTGTGTGTGTGTTGTGCGCACCCACGCGAATGCCACCCCACCTGCACGGCGTCCTCTGACACCTGCTTTGAGCGCGTCTGGAAGAACCAGCTCTCAGTGGATGCCCCGGACGCAACAGTGTTCTCCCGTGGCGGACGCTGGGGGGAGGGAGGGGCACACACGTAAAGCGGGTTATGTGCTGCATGCATGGGCCCCGCATGGGCCCTGCATGGGCAACCCAACCCACCACGGGGCTGATGCACATGCCCAGGTTGGCGGGCTCGTCGTCGTCCTGCAGGGGCGACCGCCCCAACGGCGGCCCCTGCAGCCAGCATGGGTTTGCTGCCTGCGACCCTGGCTGACCCCGCGGCGGCACCACGACTGGCAGGGGCGAGTTCCACATCGTGAAACCCCCTTGCCTCCACCCCCTCTGATGCCGCGATGAGGCCTGCTGTTGATACTAGGTGTTGTTCTCTAGGTGTTGCATTACTCACAACACCCGGCGGTGTCAATGAGTCCGCATCAAACTGGGGCGCGTCGTTTAGTAGCACCTAACTAGCATTGGTGCAATCCCGTGCGCCCATTTTCGCGCCCCACACAAAATTGTCACACACAAAAAAAGCTGGCCAATTGTGTGATGTCAAGTGATGGTGAGGCACTCTACGTCATCTCCGGGGGCGTAGGCTCTGGGGAGCCTGTGCCAGGCCGACATCTTGAAACTTTCGGCTGCCTCCCACACTTCCAATATTTGGGGCCGGACGCGTCGCCAAGTCGGAGTACTGCGTGGCCCACACCCAGAGTCTGTGCAAAGTTGGTACTACAGCACATTGATCGCCTCTGCTAGCTGCTGCTGGTTTCCAGAGCCTCAGAAGGGACTTTGTATGTGTGCCTGCAGATCGCGTCGAATCACCCACCCACACAGCCCTGTCACAGCTGCTGCTGCCCCTACATATGCCGTGATGGGCTGGCACCACTGCCAGGCCCCCCTCCCCACCAGCAGCAGCGGTGGCAGTTTGGGGCTGTGTTGTGCTGACGAGCGTGCATGCATCGCCCCCACGCACGTACGCTGCGCTCCGCGCGTCACCCCTACTCTAGTCCCACCCCAGGCACTTGGATCATGGATGCCGGGCAGCTGCGGCTCGGCGCGCACTGTGCACGGCTGCCGTCAGGACAGCCAATTGGGCTCTTCCCCAACCTCGCCCTGCACGCTCACCCCCGCGCACCCCACCCTCATGTCAGGAGCGGGCTCTCCGCCGTTCCAGGAGCACACTGTTGCGTCCACATGTGCTGTATTACACTCCTCAGGCCAATCATCTCTTACTGTGGGAGCCACACACTCAACACTGCCAGGCCTCGAAGGTGTTGGGGAGCCACCGAGCAGAGGCATTGATGCACACGTGGTGCCGTGTAGCTGAGCTCCCAGCTGTAACTTGTAGCTTGTAGCTGACCATAGCCTGTAGCTTGCAAGCTTGTCAGCTACAATTGTAGCTGACCGTAACCTGTAGCTTGTAGCTGAGCTCCTAGCTGACCACATGCCATCCTCACAGTGACCTGCCATCCTCGCAGTGACTCTGGGTGGTGGGCACCTCTGTGCAGTGCCTCTGTGGGTGCGCTGGCCCGCGCTATTTCAGCGCTGTAGGTGCGCTGGCAGGCAAGGCTAGCAGCCAGCTAGCAGCCAGCTGGCAGGCAAGGCTAACAAACACGTGTGCAAACTTGCAGCCTGTAGTCGTGGCGGGTGGGTTTACAGGTCTTCCACGTACGTGCCCGGAGGACACCGGTGCGCGAGTTGCTACACGTCTAAGGGAGCTCTACTAGGAGAGCCCACAAGGTCACGCAGCGCGCCAGCCTACCAGGGAGTCAAAGGAAGGAAGTTGCCCTCCCCCCCCTCCCCCCCACGCCACTGCACAAGCGCCAGCCAGCTAGGGATCAGGGGTAGTTGTCGTGGCGGGTGCCTTTAGAGTGCACACTGTGCGCATCCTGTACATCATGCACGCACGCTGCTGCCAGAATCGCAAAATCTGGCAACGCCCGCAGATAGTCATCCATCGCCTGCACAGTGCGCCGCACGTCCAGGTCGGCAAACAGGGCGTTGCTCAGGGCCGCATGTGACGGTTTCACAGAGTGTCGAGGTTTGACTCGCGGCAGTCTGGCGGTCTTCGTGGTCCGATTTCCCAGCCGTAGCTGCAAGTACTGATTCAGTACCGGGAGCGTGTGCGGGAAGGCGGTGGTGTTGATCAAAACCACGTCATACGTGCGGTCGTGTGGGGGGCGCGTCCAGGCCATGATGTGTGCCCCAAGTTGCGACAAAATGGTGGGCATGTCTTTACGCCCAGGCGTTTGATCCACATGATCCAGCAGGGGGTCAGGTCTGCTCTTGCGGATGTTCAAGTCCAAGAAGAAATCGGCTCCAAATTCCGTGAGCAGTTGACCCTCTGGCGAGACCGTTTCGTGTTTTTTGTTGTTTGTCCTTGAGATCATGCTTAAAAGGGCCGTCGACAGCTCCGCATACGCAAAAACGGCGACTTTCACTGAGGCAACACGTACAGGCCAACCGTAGTGGCACATGCGCTGAGCCCAGCCAAGAGAAAACGTCTTGTAGCCCCTGGATCTGAGCCAGGTCTCGACCATGTTGGAACGCACGCCCCCGAAGCTGTTCACCCACAGCTCCACGCGGTCCTTCTCCATCTTTGCCACCGCCGTCCTCACTGGCAGGAGCTCACGACTGTAATCTTGGACCTT
Organism: Chlamydomonas sp. UWO 241; assembly: GCA_016618255.1. NCBI lineage: Eukaryota > Viridiplantae > Chlorophyta > Chlorophyceae > Chlamydomonadales > Chlamydomonadaceae > Chlamydomonas > Chlamydomonas priscui. The sequence continues at coordinate 53,898 of VFSX01000371.1, read as the reverse complement.
CGTTGTGAGTGGAAGCTCTGGCAGCAGGTTGGGTGGCAGGTTCCGCGCTTCCAGCGACGCTGTGTCCACAGTGATGTGAGCCATGGGACCAGTAGCACCGGTGCGCCGCACAATAGTGGGTCTGTGGAGCATTGGGGGTGGGGCATGTACGGCAATCACAAAAGTGGGGCTAAGGAGCAGAGACAGGGCATGTGCGGGGCAGGGCAACCCTAGACCCTAGTAGATCTGAATAGTCTGTTCCGTACCCATCAAGGTACAAAGGTCCAAAGTCGAAGCGAGCCTCGCAGGGCGGACCAACGGAAGGGGTCAATTTGCGCGCATCGTGCGCAGCGGAGCATCTGGCCAGTGCGCAGCTAAGGAGGAGCGTGTAGGGGAGAACACGGGATGTAAATGGTACCATTTTTCATATGCTACGGACGGATTTGGGGCCGGATTCAAGTCGTGCTCCGTCCAAGACGGGTCCCCTGGTCCAAGACTCCTCGACTCTGGGTGTGGGTCACTCAGTACCCACACCCAGGAGGCAACACAAGTGTCTGCGATTGCCCTAACGTGACCGATGAATGTATGAAGAAGCCATGGCCGCGGGGCGTGGCGTAGATGACCTGCGGGGCACTTTTCAGGAGTTGGATCAGTGAAGTGTTATGATAACAGCTACAATCCAATGCAGCCTCCATGTGGAGCCACAGCCATTGTGCATTTCCGATACAGTTTCGAAAGGAGTTTTTTGTTGACAGGGTCGCCACGCTGTGGCTCCCATATTTGTGTGCGGTTGGGATATAGTAGCCGCTCCGTCTAGACGACAGCTGTCTGTGTTTTCCACGGCGTACGCAGCCATGCGCAGCGTGCCTGGCGTGCGCCCCGCCCCCAGGGACCTAGCTTCTGTGTCGTCCAGCTGCGCGCGATTGCAGTCGTCCCAGTCGCGTTTTTGCGCTGCTGTGCACCGGAGGCTGGATGTCGGGTGTGCCGCTGCACCCACGGAGGGCAGTTCAAAGCTGCGCAGCAGCGTGCTGGCGCGTTTCCGCTCTGATGCCGCCTGCTTGCCCAGAGGCAGCGCCCAGGCCCAAGGCGACCCTCTCTTCGACGGGCGTCTCGTCCCAGAGCTGGTTGACACCCCAGTGGAGCTGATTGCAGAGTCCCAGTTGCGCATGTGGATGGGTGCGGGCCCTGAGCGCAACATCAACACCGCGAAGGTACCATGCTACAGCATGCGCCATGCATGGGCCCCCCAGCAGCCTCCCGATCCACGTGCTCAATTGGGCAATTGGGTGCTTGTCACGCGCGCAGATTGTCACCGGCACGACAGGGGTCAATGGGAAAATCGCCATATGCGGTACAATCGTCGAGGCGCCGCACGGCACTGGCTACCAGCACGCGCTGGTATGCGTCGTGCTCAAGGAGAACACGAAGGGGAAGTCAGCGCTGCCCGGCCTGGTGCTGCACTGGTGAGGGGTGCGGGGCCGCGACAAACAGCCCTAGCTGTCTGTGCGCGTGAATGGTGGCCGACGCCTCGTTGACCACTGTCACCACCACGGTGCCCAACTCTGCCCCCTCCCCCCCCTCCCGCCCTCCCTCCCTCAAGGTCTACGTGCGCCAGGGCGGGTGACAAGTGGCTGCCGCCCCCCAGGGGCTGCGCGCAGTACCCGGAGAGCCTGATCATCGAGCGGTCAGGTGTGCGAACAAACGCCTCCTTCGGCCCCACCACCAGTAACAGTAACACGGGGTTTCCAGCTAAGCAGGCTACTCTTCTACTAGAGACACCCGCCGATACTCCAGCACACTTTAGTACTAGAGTACCGCCGGCTCCCGGCCGATAGACTACCGCTCCCGCCGGCTAGACTACCCCAAACAGCGGTCTCTGAGAGACATGTCTGGCAAGGAGCATATAGGAGAGGACCTTCCTCAGGGTCACAGTAGTGGCCTTGTGGCCAGTCAAGCCGGCAGAGCCGACTGGCGCTGACTGGAACGGTCCCCGCCTGGCAGTGCATGGCTGTCCAGCTCTCGTTTGCATGGGGCTCAGCCGGCGCCCCATGCCTCATGCATGGCCAGGTCCCACCCTCCAGGGGTGCATGGACGACAGAGTTGTCATGGAGGCTGCCTGAAGACCTTCCAACGCCAGTCACCGGCAGACGAGCGACCCCGAGGATGAGCGCGGTGACGAACGCTGCGATTGGTGAAGCGGATTTACTCTGTGTTGCCTCGGCCGTCGCCACCGCTGAAGCCGCGATGGTAGCCTGCCTCCACGGGCAGCCATCTTGACCAACGTCCAGCAAGCATTGACGGGCGCCAGCTCCTCCGCTCGTCGATCAACTCTTCGAGATCGGTGCTGCATGGCGTCCTGCATGGGGGGAGGATAAGGGCCGTCTCCCAGCACGGGCCGCGGCAGCGCCGCGGCTACTCGTCAAGCCATGGCAGCGCCGGGCAAGCCGCCCCTGACGTGTTCCACCGAGGGGCAGTCTAGCAGGAGCCGGGCCAGTCGTATTTTACCCCGCTCGTCAGCGGCACGGAGATCCTCGTCACCAGCAGCGCCGCATTGCTGGTTCCAGGGCTCGGCGACGAGAACGCGCCTCCGTTAATCGAGCCTCACCACCAGCCCCCTATATTGTTACCCCGGCGGTCCAAGCTACATCATCAGTGTAATGGGTTTGTTTCAATGCAATGCATTTCACGCGAATTTTAGTCAAATTGTAACGAAGCCGTTACACTGTGGGTGCAGCTTGTACCGCTGTATTAACAATGTAGGGGGTTGTGATGGGCGAACAGCAGCACCCTGCCATAAACGTGCTCACACACACACATGGCACAACCCGCCCAACTGTCCCCCCCCTTCCACACACACCCCGCTGCGTCGCTGCCCCGCGCTCCCCCGCACAGCGTCTGGCGCCGCGTAGCGCAACCCGTTTGCACAGCACGCGTCTCCCCCCTCCACCCACCTCTCTGCCCCGCTCTCCCCCGCACGCGCCCACACACACACATGACACAACTGTTCCAACTGCCCCCCCCCTTTCACCCCCCCTCTGCCCCCCCACCCTCCCCTCTGCCCCGCCCCCCCTCACCCCTCTGCCCCGCCCTCCCCCCCACAGCGTCTGGCGCCACGCAGCTCAACCCGTTTGCGCAGCACGCGTCTCCCCCTCCACCCACCCTCCGCCCTGCTCTCCCCCGCATGCCCCCCCCCCGACACCCCCGTTCCAACTGCCCCCTCCACCCCCACCCCCTGCTCTCCCCCACACAGCGCCTGGCGCCGCGCATTGCGATCCATTTGCGTAGCACGCGTCTTCCCCCTCCACCCACCCCTCCGCCCCGTTCTCCCCTGCACGCGCCCACACACATACATGACACACCCGTTCCAACTGCCCCCTCCACCCACCCCTCTGCCCCGCTCCCCCCCCCCGCACGCGCCCACTCACACACATGATACACCTGTTCCAACTGCTCCCTCCACCCACCCCTCTGCCCCGCTCTCCCCCCGCATGCGCCCACACACCCGTTCCAACAGCCCCTCCACCCCCCCCCCGCTCTCCCCTGCACAGCGTCTGGCGCCGCGCAGCGCAACCCGTTTGCGCAGCACGTGTCGCCGGACGGCAAGCCGCTCCACGTCGCGATGCTGCAGGTGTCTCTGGAGGGCGTGCTGAGGTGGGCTGCAGGGGGGGTGGGGTGCCTGGGAGGTGGTGGGTGGGGTGGGTGGGTCTCTGAAGGCGTGCTGAGGTGGGCATCGGGGGGGGGGGGGGCGATCGCGGCTGCTGATGTGAGCGCGTGGGCGTGTCCAGGAGGTGTTTGTGTTTGCGTGTGTTGTGCGTGTGTTGTGCGCAGCCCACACCACCACACGCACACACTCCCCCCCCCGCCGTCACACACACACACGCACTGACCACCCCTTTTTTCCAACCACCCCAACCTGTGTGCAGCACCAGCGGCATCACGTGTGTCTTCAACTCACGTTCATCCCCCACCCACCCAAACCAACACAAACTACCCACACACACACACACACACACCCTCGCTGTGCGCAGCACCGGCGGCATCACGTTTGTCCTCAACTCTGGCGACAAGTGGCTGCACGACTACGGCAACGGCAAGGACTGGTGGGTGCCGGTTTTGTTAGGATTTGATTTGCTTTGCACCAAAGCTAGCACTAGCTTTGTTTGGGCTAAGTATAGGGTTACGTGTAGGGATATAGGGTTAAGTATAGTAAGTAGGGTTAAGTATAGGGTTAAGTATAGGGTTGCTAGCTTGGTCAAGGCTGACTTAAGGGTCGCTAGTTTTCGTTGCGGTTGCCAGCTTTGTAACACAACGGAAAGGACTGGTGGGTGCAGGCTAGGGAAGGGTAAGGTAGGTTGGGTGAGAGTTAAGGTTGGGCTAGGCTAGGGTTAAGCTACATTGCGCAAGGGTTCAGGCGCCAACGAGCTCCTACAGATCAGGGCTGAGGTTTTAGTTATAAGAGCTTATATGAGCTTATAAGAGCTTATAAGAGCTTCCTGGCCAGCGCCCAGCAAAGACGGTGCAAGCATTCCCCCCTCTCCCCCCCTTGCCCTCCAATCCGCAGGTACGTTCAGCTATCTGGCTTCCTCCCGATGACGCCCGCCCCCCCCCCCTGCCCACACACATGTACGTTCAGCTGTCTGGCTTCCTCCCGATGACAACCGACGCCCTGAAACACACACACACACAGGTACGTTCAGCTGTCAGGCTTCCTCCTGGCGACAAACGAAACGCACACACACACACACCTCCTCGATTTCAACGGCAAGATCCCTAAACCCTAAAACCCTTCTCTCGCAGGTATGTCTAGCTGTCGGGCTTCCTCCCGAGGACGACCGACACCCTGAAACACACACACACACAAGCACACACACATTAGACTTGTGCGCACGCGCAAGTCTAATACGCCATCACAGGCGTCCACCATGACTGTAAAATCAACCACCTCACACACACGCAGGTACGTTCAGCTGTTGGGCCTCCTCCCGATGACCACCCACACTCTGAAACAAACACACTCTCTCTCTCTCTCCTACAAGTACGCTCAGCTGTCAAGCTTCCTCCCGATGATGACCCACACCCTGAAACACACACACACACACACGCAGGTACGTTCAGCTGTCAGGCTTCCTCCCGGCGACAAACGATGCGCACACACACACACACAAACACACACCTCTCCTCGATTTCAACGGCGAGAACCCTAATCCCTAAAACCCTTCTCTCGCAGGTATGTCCAGCTGTCGGGCTTCCTCCCGAGGACGACCGACACCCTGAAACACACACACACAAACACACACACACACACACACACACACACACACACACACAATAGACTTGTGCGCACGCGCAAGTCTTATACGCCATCGAAGGCGTCCACCATGACTGTGAAATCAACCACCACACAACACTCGCAGGTATGTCCAGCTGTCGGGCTTCCTCCCAATCACGACCGACACCGAGGACCTTCCGGATGCAGAGATCTACCCCTCCAGCCTCGCGCCCCCAGAGGGACCGCAGGTGGGTGTGGCCCCACACTCTCCACACTTCCTTACCCACACTTTCTTACCCACACCAACCCAGCCAGCCTCGCGCCCCCAGGGGGCCCGGTGGGTGCGTTGGTGCTCTGCATACTTCACTTACCACCCACACCTACCCCTCCAGCCTCGCGCCCCCTGAGGACCCGCAGGTGAATGTTTATGGTTGAGGCTTTTAGGGTTTAGGGTTTGGGTTGGGGTGATGTGACGTGGTGTGGCCCCCACCTTTATTTTCACACCTGCTCGCCCGCACCTACTACCCCTCCAGCCTCGCCCCCCCCCCAAGGGACCACAGGTGCGTGTGTTGTGGCGGCGGTGTGGCCTCCCACACTCTCTCCACACGTATCTCTCCACACTTATCTCTTGTCGTTCAGGAGGGCTTACAGCCGAGCGGTGCCCCTACTTAACCCTGCTCTAGGTCTGAATACAAAGGCCCCCCCCCCCTCCATTCGTGTGTGTGGCGGTGCCGTGCCCGCCCCACACACACACACTCTCCACACTTCTTCTCGTCCACACACTTTGCGCATCACACACTTGCATCTCGTTCACACATTTCACACTTTGCGCATCCACAAACACTCTGCCCATCCGCACACCTTGCCCGTCCACACACTTCACACACGTTGCCCATGCACACACATGCTCAGGAGGCGGACGACCGTGACTTCCTGTTCCGCTTATCGCAGCGCACCGCTGACGCGCGCTCGGAGCAGGTGGGTGGTTGTAGGTGGTTGTTGTTGTGGGTGTTGGGTTGTAGGTGGTTATGTGTGTCCAGGGTGACTGTGCACGACAGCGAGGGACAGAGCAAGGTGCAACTAACTGTTTCGCTTATCGCAGCGCACCGCTGACCTGAGCTCAGAGCAGGTGGGTGGTTGGAGGCGGTCGTGGTTGGTGGATTGTAGCTGGTTGTGGGCGTCCCTAAACGAGAGCTGGACAGCCATGCACTGCCAGGCGGGGACCGTTCCAGTCAGCGGCAGTCGGCTTTGCCGGCTTTACTGGCCACAAGGCCCCTACTGTGACCCTGAGGAAGGTCCTTTTCTGTATGCTCCTTGCCAGACACGTCTCAGAGACCGCTGTTTGGGGTAGTCTAGCCGGCGAGGGCGGTAGTCTTATCGGCCGGGAGCCGGCGGTTCTCTAGTTCTTGAGTGGGCTGGAGTATCGGCGGGTGATCTCTAGTAGAAGAGTAGCCTGCTTAGCTGGAAACCTTTGTTACTTGTTACTTGTGGGTATTCAAAGTGACTGGGAAAGATTAGGATTTGCTGCGCCGCTGACGTGCGCTCGGAGCAGGTGGGTGGCTCTGGAGGTTGGTTAGTAGCTCTCCTTTTTGCTCCTGGACTTCACGTTGGCAGGCGGCCGGCTGGTGGCTACCGCCCTCTCAAGTAATTGTTAGAGCCAGAACTGGACCTGGGTCTAGGCGGTGGTACTAGGGACTAGGAGGTTGTCTTCGCTGGAAGCTCGATGTTACTGTTACTGCGGAGGTTGGAGGCGGGCAGTGGGTAACTGGGCACCGCTGCAAGTTCCTGTCTCGCGTCTCGCAGCGCTTTGCCGCTGACCTGCGGTCGGTGGGTGATGGAGGTTGCACAGGTCCAGAGTCTCTAGGGTGACTGGGCTCAAGGGTGACTGGGCACCAGGGTCTTCAGGGTGACTGGGCACGGCGGCTAGAGATCGAGAGACATGGGAGGTCCAAGGTGACTGGACCCGGCGGCTAGAGATAGAGCTAGATGGGAGTTGCTGCACTGGTGCTTTTGCCGCATGTGCCCGGCTCTCGTCACACATCGTGCTGCAGCCACTGATCCAACCACCCTACCCACCCATCAAACCACCATCCACCCATCCAACAATAAACCACACACCGCACACACTCAGGAGACGGCGGACGTGCTGCATGGGCCCCGCCCTCGTCACACATCGTGCTGCAACTACCCATCCCAACAACCACCCATCCAACAACCACCCACCCATCCTAACAACCACCCTTATAACAACCACCCACCGCACCGCACACATTGCAGGAGACGGCAGACGTGCTGCATGCACAGGCTTCCGAGCGCGCGCGCGCCGCGGGTGCGAGCACCAAGGCTGCACGCGAGGCGCTGACAAGGGCGGAGGCTGAGCGCGCCAAGGTGGGGTGGTTGTTGGGTGCTTGTGGGGGCGGCAGAGGTTGGGTGGTTGTTGGGCGGTTGTGGGCAGCGGCTGAGTGAGCCGAGGTGGCTGTGGGTTTTGGGTGGTTGTTGGCAAAGGCAGAGGCTGTTGCGGGTTGTTGTTGGTTGCTTGTGGTTGCGGGGGTGGTTGTGGTTGTCGGGTGGTTGTGGGAAGAGGCTGAGTTAGCCGAGGTGGTTGTGGGTTTTGGGTGGTTGTTGGCAAAGGCAGAGGCTGTTGCGGGTTGTTGTTGGTTGCTTGTGGTTGCGGGGGTGGTTGTGGTTGTCGGGTGGTTGTGGGAAGAGGCTGAGTGAGCCGAGGTGGTTGTGGGTTTTGGGTGGTTGTTGGCAAAGGCAGAGGCTGTTGCGGGTTGTTGTTGGTTGCTTGTGGTTGCGGGGGTGGTTGTGGTTGTCGGGTGGTTGTGGGCAGAGGCTGAGTGAGCCGAGGTGGTTGTGGGTTTTGGGTGGTTGTTGGCAAAGGCAGAGCCTGTTGCAGGTGGTTGTTGGTTGCTTGTGGGGGTGGTTGTGGTTGTCGGGTGGTTGTGGGGGTGGCAGAGGCTGAGCGGACAGGGTGGGTGGTTGTTGGGTGGTTGTGGGTGGTTGTCGGGGGGTGGTGGGCAGAGGCTGAGTGAGCCGAGGTGGTTGTGGGTGCTGGGTGGGTGTGGGCAAAGCCAGAGGCTGGGATCGGGCCGAGGTGGGGTGGCTGTGGGTGGTGGTTGGGTGGTTGTGCGCGCGCGCCGCAGGCTCTGGCCAAAGGCTGCACGCGAGGTGGTGACAAGGGCAGAAGCTGCAGCAGTGTTCCCCCTTCAAGCCGCATGCCGCTCCGGGCCGGGTTTCCCATTTCCCAGGAAACTACCGTCCGCTCGGTCGAGGCCGCCGAGGCCGGGCTGTCGGGCGCCAAGGCGACGCACACGTGCACAACGCAGCAACTGACACAGCAACTGACACAACAGCTGGCAAACATAACTGACACAAACAACTGCCGCACGCTCACACTCACGGACCGTCCGTCCGGTCGAGGCCGCCGAGGCCGGGCTGTTGTCGCGTGCACAATGCAGCAATTGACACAGCAACTGACACAGCAACTGACACAGCAATTGACACACCACCAACGCGCCACACACGCTCACGCTCACGCAGATAGGCCGTACGGTCGAGGCCGCCGAGGCCGGGCTGTCGGCGTCCGAGGCGACGCTGGTGGCGGCGCGCGCACACGACTCAGGGAGCACGTGCACCACTGACACAGCAACTGACACAACTGACACGCATGGCGTGCCACACACGCTCATGCACAGACCGTTCGCTCGGTCGAGGCCGCGGAGGCCGGGCTGTCGGCGTCCAAGGCGACGCTGGTGGCTCATCACGCGCACACACGACTCAGCAAGCACGTGCATAACTGACACACAACTGACACAATTGACGTGCCGCACGCTCATGCACAGACAATTCGCTCGGTCGAGGCCGCGGAGGCCGGGCTGTCGGCGTCCAAGGCGACGCTGGTGGCACATCACGCGCACACACGACTCAGCAAGCACGTGCATAACTGACACACAACTGACACAACTGACGTGCCGCACGCTCATGCACAGGCCATTCGCTCGGTCGAGGCCGCGGAGGCCGGGCTGTCGGCGTCCAAGGCGACGCTGGTGGCACATCACGCGCACACACGACTCAGCGAGCACGTGCATAACTGACATACAACTGTCACAACTGACGTGCCGCACGCTCATGCACAGACCATTCGCTCGGTCGAGGCCGCCGAGGCCGGGCTGTCGGCGTCCAAGGCGACGCTGGTGGCGGCGCGCGCGGGGCTGACGGAGTGCGAGGCGCAGCTCGCGCGCGCGATGGACGCGCATGTGAGCGTGACGCTGCCGCCGGCGGCGGTCGCGGCGGCGGCGGCGGCAGCTAAGGTGCGCGCAGGGCGGGGCGGGTGCGCGCGCGGGTGCGCGCGCGTGGGGCTTCATGGGGGGGGGGTGCGCGCGCGCCTGCGATGGTGACTCCGTCTGCCCCTGTGTCATGCGGTGCGCCAGCTGGTTGGTGGGTGAGGGAGAGCGTGTGTGTGTGCATTCCCATGGTGCGCATCGCATGCGTGTGTGACACCAGGCGTGAGAGACAGGTTCGCGGCCGCACGCGGTGTGCGTGTGTGTGTGTGTGGATGTGTGGATGTGTGTGCGTTGCCAAGGTGCGCGTGGCTGCATGCGTGCGTGACACCAGGGACAGGTTCGGGGCCGCACGCGTTGATCGCGTGTGTGTGTGCCTGATGGTGGCGGTGGTGGGTGAGGGAGAGTGTGCGTGTGTGCGTGGATGTGTGTGCGTTGCCAAGGTGTGTGTGGCTGCATGCGTGGGTTACACCAGGCACAGGGTCGGGCCCGTACGCTGTGTGCGTGTGTGTGTGTCTGATGGTGGCTGTAGTGTTGGTGATCCTGATGGAGAACTGGCAATGCCGCCGCGCCCACACTCGGCCCACCACCACCACCACGCAAACACACAGGCCGCCGCCACCGCGTCGGCGTTTGGTGCGTCGTCCGGCGACCGCGACGCCGCCCAGGCTCTGGCCGAGGCCGCGGATGCGGCTGCATCGCGCGCGCGGTTTGATGCACAGCAGGTTTGTGAGCGCGCGGTTGTGTGTGTGTGTGTGTATGTTTGTGTGCCCATCTCCAAACCCTCGCCAAAGTCTCCCCCAAAACCCGCCCTAAAGTTTCTGCAAACCCTCCCAAGCCCTCCGAATCCTCTCTCAACCCTGTCCACACCCACACACACACCCAACCCTCTCTCAAAGCACTTTCCACGTCCCTGCTCCAAACCCGCTCCAAACATTTCCCAACCCCTCTCCGGACGCCTCCCTGAACCACTCCAAAACCTCCCCCGAAAACATTCTCTGGACTCCCTCGAACCACCCTCTAAACAAACCCCTCTCTCGCTGGCGCACGACGAGGCGGTGTGGGCGACGCGTCTGCTGCCACACCCTCTCTCTTGACCCCTCCCCAAACTCAAAAAACGGCTCCATGGAAACCCTCTCTAAAAAAAAACTTGAAAGTTTTAAGTGTTTTTACCTCCTCTACCCCCCACCCCCCCCAAAAAACTCTCCAAACCCTCTCCACTCATGCACACACACACTCACGCACACACACACACACACACACATCCTCGGCCAGGCCAGGAGAACCCAAGGTTCTGGCACGAGTTGGCTGACTTCCTTGTCGCCTGTTTTGAGACACGCACCGCGTGCACAGCAATTATGATGGCATGCTAGGGGTCTAATTTTGAGAGCTGCCGGCCTCTTTCCTAGGGTCTTATGCGCCATCAAAGGCGTCCGACGGACTGTAAAATCGACCTCACACACGCACACCCTCTCAGGCGCACGACGAGGCGGTGTGGACGATGCGTTCTGCCGCCACGTCGGCCGCAGACGCGGTGGGGGCCGCGTGCGGGCGGCTGGCAAAGGCGATTGAGGAGGTGGACGACGCGGTGCGTGCGATGAGTGGATAAATCCATTGGGTTGGTGGTTGCTCTGTAGTGGGGAGAGGTGGGGGGCCGCGTGCGCGGGCGCCTGGCAAAGGCAGTTGACCGGGTGGCAAGTGGCTGTGTGTGGTTGCCTCTCCCTCTGGTGGGGAGGGGCCGTGTGCGGGCGGCTGGCAAAGGCGATTGAGGAGGTGGATGATGCGGTGCGTGACAGCATTCTCTGTTTGGTTTCAAACTTCGAGCAAAGATTGGCGGGGGGGGGGGGGAGCGTGGCCGCAGACGCGGGGTAGGGGCCGTGTGCGGGCGGCTGGCAAAGGCGATTGAGGAGGTGGATGATGCAGTGAGTGATCGGTATTCGGTTTCAGTATTTGGTTTCAGTTCTCACGAAGAGATTGGCTGGGAGGGAGAGGGGTGGGGGGGGAGAAGTAGGGGCGGGCGGCTGGCAAAGGCGATGGAGGAGGTGGACGATGTCGTGCGTGACAGCATGCTCTGTTTGTTTTTTCAAACCTCGAGCAAAGATTGGCGGGGGGGGGGGAGCGTGGCCGCAGACGCGGTGGGGACCGCGTGCGGGCGGCTGGCAAAGGCCATTGAGGAGATGGACGATGCGATGCGTGATAAGTGGAGGACTCGTTAGTACAGTTGAGCCGCCGAATCGATTCGGCGGGCGCCTCAGCTGAACTCACTCCCCCCCCCTTTTCCCCCCAACGATTTTCCCTTAGGCTCTCCACAGCCATTTGGCTGTATTTTGGCTGTACTCTGACCTGCAACACAGCTCAACCTATTCAATGGATTGGAAGTCTGGATTGGAAGCCGAGCCCAACAGACAGAGCTCGTCTACGGCTTCCAAGTGACCGATATATGAGGACACACGGTCAGCGGGAGGTCAACGGTCAATGCGGTCAAAGCAAAATCCGGCTGTGGAATAATTAATTAAAGGCCTGAAAAGAAAATCACTGCTTCCCTCCTTGCAGGTGCGCGCGTGCGGCGCTGCGCGCGACCGCGCCGACTACACGCAGCGGGCTGACTATTTGTGTGTGCACGCAGTGTGCACCCTAACCGCCTGCCCCCCTGGTAAACCCCGTCCCCCTCCCCCCCTTCCCTTTCCCCGCACAGCTACGCGCGTGCGGCGCTGCGCGTGACCGCGCCGACTACACGCAGCGGGTTGACTATTTATGTGTGCAAGCAGTGTGCATCCCTAACCGCCTGCCTCCACGGTTAACCCCGACCCCCCCCCCCCCTCCCTTTCCCCGCGCAGCTACGCGCGTGCGGCGCTGCGCGCGACTGCGCCGACAACAGGCAGCGGGTTGACTGTTTGTGTGTGCAAGCTGTGTGCACCCTAACCGCCTGCTCCCCCGGTAAACCCTGCCCCCCCCCCCCTTCCCTTGCCCTGCACAGGTGCGCGCACGCGGCGCTGCGCGTGACCGCGCCGACAACACGCAGCGGGTTGACTATTTGTGTGTGCAAGCAGTGTGCACCCTAACCGCCTGCCCCCCCCCCCCTGGTAAACCCCGCCCCCCCCCCTTCCCTTGCCCTTCAAAGCTACGCGCGTGCGGCGCTGCGCTCGACCGCGCCGACTACAAGGGGGTGGGGCAAATTAGCACACACATAGGTTTACACCCCCACATCTCCCTCAATACTGGGTTCCTGAAAAACATGGGGACAGTCTCAGAAGGCTGGTTCTTAGGCCTTTCCAGTGGTATATTTGGTTTGGCGGTGGGTGTTCCACAGCTCCTACAATTTGACTTTGAACTCAGGTGGGCTGACGGGGCCGACAAGAGACGAGCGGGGCAAATTAGCACACCCAGATTCTGCCCCTGGGAAAGCGTTTCAGGATGGCTGGAGGCCCCCCCGTGTCACATAGCTAGTTCTTGGGTCCCCAAGACGTGTGGTGTGCTCGGTGTTGCAACTTGGGGCTAGCAGGGGCTCCCAGGTGCCACTAGGGGCGCGTATGCATGCACGCATGGCGCCCATGCACATGCGCCATGCATGTGCCGCAGGGGCCCCATGCACCCGCCCCCCCGACGTACATCACTACCTTTCCAGGGCCCATGTCGGAGTTTTGCGCGGCGGGGAGGGGTGGCGCAGGCTGCTGGGGGTCTCATGCGATGCCTGCTACTATGCTCCTTGGAGGGGCCAACACGCGGCTAGCGAGTACTCGTCGCAGCGTGACGCTTGACGACAATCGCGACCGTGAAACTGTTGCTACTCCATACCACTTGCTTTCCATCCTTTTGGGGTGGGGGGGAGAGATGAGATGAGAGTTTTACAATCCACTTCTGGCGGTCACACGTACGGTTCCAAAGCTCCAGTGGGACTTAGAGAAACAAGGCTCAAGGCCCACAAAAGGTCAAGCTACAAGTAGCCCACGGTAACGCCATCCACACTTGGTGGCGGGCGCCAAGCAAGCAGCACCACCGTGCAGGCTGCACACCCAGCCCCTCAAATGGCCAGAGGGCGGACCCAAGGTATAAAACCATGAAGGGACCAAAAAGCCCTCCCCCAGACCACCGGAAGCGGGGCTAGTAGCACACCCGCCGCAGCACTCTACTCAGCGACCACACCGCACCCGCCACCGCACGCGTGTGGCGCCACCTCCCCTTCAAGAGGAGGGGAGAGGCGAGCTGGGCCAACGTGAGTAATTTGAAATTTGTTGGTGGGCTGCATGTGTGTGTGGGGTGATCTTTTGAGCCCTCAGCAAGGGGTGCTGGACCGCCCCTCCTGACCCGCCCCCAGGCACACGGGTTCCTCAATACTTGCCCAGCTTAAGTCCAGAAGGGGGGCGCCGGGCGCACCGCCAAGCAGCAGTGAGCAGCTCTCTAATAGCAGAGTGTGCTAATTTGCCCCTGTGCTAATTTGCCCCGCCTCCTCCTACACGCAGCGGGTTGACTATTTGTGTGTGCAAGCTGTGTGCACCCTAACCGCCTGCCCCCCCCCCCCCCCCCCCGGTAAACCCCGACACCCCCCCCCATTCCCATTCCCCGCACAGCTACGCGCGTGCGGCGCTGCGCGCGACCGTGCCGACGACACGCAGCTGGTTTACTATTTGTGTGTGCAAGCTGTGTGCACCCTAACCGCTTTCCCCTCCCCCCTCCCTTTCCCCGCACAGCTACGCGCGTGCGGCGCTGCGCGCGGCCGCGCCGACAACACGCAGCGGGTTGGCCATTTGTGTGTGCAAGCTCTGCGCACCCTTACCGCTTCCCCCCCCCCCCCCCTTCCCCGCACAGCTACGCGCGTGCGGTGCTGCGCACGACCGCGCCGACAACACGCAGGGGGTCGACTATTTGTGTGTGCAAGCAGCGTGCACCCTAACCACTGCCCCCCCCTCTCCCTCCCTTTCCCCGCACAGCTACGTGCGTGCGGCGCTGCGCACGACCGCGCCGACAACACGCAGCGGGTTGACTATTTGTGTGTGCAAGCTGTGTGCACCCTACCCGCCTGTCCCCCCGGTAAACCCCGACCCCCCCCCCTCCCCCTTCCCTTGCCCTGCACAGGTGCGCGCGTGTGGCGCTGCGCGCGACCGCGCCGACAACACGCAGCGGGTTGAATATTTGTATGTGCAAGCTGTGTGCACCCTAACCGCTGCCCCCCCCCTCCCTTTCCCCACAATGTTACGCGCGTGCAGCGCTGCGCGCGACCGCACCGACAACACGCAGCGGGTTGACTATTTGTATGTGCAAGCTGTGTGCACCCTAACCGCCTGCCCCCCCCCCGTAAACCCCGCCCCCCCCCATTCCTTCCCCGCACAGCTACGCGCGTGCGGTGCTGCGCGCGACCGCGCCGACAACACGCAGCGGGTTGACTATTTGTGCGTGCCAGCAGTGTGCACCCTAACCGCCTGCAGGCGGTTAGCAGCTGTCCCCCCGGTAAACCCTGCCCCCCCCCTTCCCTTGCCCTGCACAGGTGCGCGCGTGCGGCGCTGCGCGCGACCGCGCTGACGCACTCTCCAACGCGCTGGCGTCGGCTAAGGGCGAGGAGTCGGACGCGGTTGAGGCGGCGAGGGGGCTGGGAGAGGCGGCAAAGAGGTGCGGTTTAGGGTCAAGGTTACGGGTTTTCAGTCCGCACGTCGGCGCAGCTTGGGAGTAGCAGGAACCGCAACATCCGAAAGCGCGCTGGGCCTCTACCAAGGGTGAGCAGTCTGACACGGTCGAGGCGGCGAGGGAGCAGGGAAGCGCGGCAAAGAGGTGCGTCGAGAGGCCGCGTAGCGCGGGTTTGCCGGCGTGTGGAGCTCAGGTCGCGGCTCGGGTGTTGGAGCAAATTTGGTGTCCCACCGTCGGGGAGTTCCTGGTCCCTTTTTCGCCCTGCCCCGTGGGGTTTGCCTGCTGCTGGCGGCGAGGGGGCTGGGAGAATCGGCAAAGATGTGCGTCTCCAAAGTTTTCTGAAAAGAAACCACAGCATAAAACAAATATGGCGTCGAATAAAAATCAGAAGGGCGACAAAATTGCATTGTTATTTCGTCTATATAATGCCTTTAAATTGGATCAATGTTCCATCCTCAGGCAAAACATACTCGGATGCGATTGCCTGGTCGGGAACGTCTCGACCGTCAAGCGCGGCCCGAAGGACCAGCCTGCGGGGTACGAGGCGAGCTACAACCACAGCGAGGTCCGGTTCTTCCTCGACCGCGTTTGCGAGGCGTCGCCGCCGGGCCGGGTGCCCGACTGCGACTTCTTCGTCAACTACTACGACCAGGTTTAGTTGGTTTCGTGTTTCCAGCCCGCACGTCAGGGCAAACATCGGCTGTCCAGCCGAGACCTCTTCCTAGAACCAACCACCGCCTAGAACCAAGTCCAGTGCCTCAGTGGCCCCCTCCCCCCCCCCCCCGACACAAGCGCACCCCCACGCACACGCTCACACACGCACGCAGGGTCCGCATGGGTGTGGCTGCCAAACTCGCCAACCTTGAGAAGGGTGCAGAGGACGTGCACAAGCACGCACACATATACATACACACACGCAGACACACACGCATACACGCACGCAGGGTCCGCATGGGTGTGGCTGCCGAACTCGCCAACCTTGAGAAGGGCGCAGAGGACGCGCGGGCGCGCGTGTGGGCATTCGTGCGCGAGCGCCAGCTGGTCGACATGCGGCGTTGCCTGATGCAGGTGCGTGTGCTGCTGTGTGTGTGTGTGTTAAGGGGCTGACAGGGTGTGTGTGGGGGGGGAAGGGGCGGGCAGTGTGCCTGTCTGTGTAGTGTGTGCCTGTCCGTGGAGTGTGTGTGGGCGTTGGTGCGCGAGCGTCAGCTCATCGACATGCGGCGCTGCCTGGTACAGGTGCGTGTGCATGAGGGAGGGGGGTGATCAAGGGGTGGGAGAGGCATGTGGGGAGCGTGTGTGGGAGAGTGCGGAGAGTGTGCCCCATGTCGCCCCTCCCCCCCCCCCCCTCCGCACACCACACGTACCACCGCACGCACCACCACGCACACATACGATCGCAGGAGGGCCCCTCCCCACTGGATCTGGCATGTGGCTGCTCCCGCCCTCACTCAACGGCCGCCCCCCCCCTCCCCCCTTCATGTTTATGTGCCCTTCATGTTTATGTGCATCACCCTCCACCGCCCCCTTTTCTCACAAACACACACACGGATGCGGGAGTTGATGGACCCTCGGCCAGGCCAGGAGAACCCCAGGTTCTGGCACGAGATGGCTGACTTCCTTGTCGCCTGTTTTTTTAGACACGCACCGCGTGCACAGCAACCATGATGGCAGATGGCATGCTAGGGGTATAATTTTGACAGCTGCCGGCCTCTTTCCTAGGGTCTAATGCGCCATCAAAGGCGTCCGACGGACTGTAAAATCGACCACATACACACCACCGCAGGAGGGCCCCTCCCCCCTCAATCTCGCGTGGCTGCTCCCTCCCTCGCTCAACAGCCGTCCCCCCCCTTCCCCCTTCGTGTTTCTGTGTATCACCCTCCACCGCCCCCTTCCCTCACACGCACACACACACACACACCATCGCAGGAGAGCTCCTCCCCATTCGATCAGGCGTGGCTGCTCCCGCCCTCACTCAACAGCCGCCCCCCCCCCTTCATGTTTCTGTGCATCGCCCTCCATCACTTGCTTCCCTCACACGCACACACACACATACACGACCGCAGGAGGGCCCCTCCCCGCTGGATCTGGCGTGGCTGCTCCCGCCCTCACTCAACGGCCGTCCCCCCACCCCCCCTTCATGTTTCTGTGCATCACCCTCCTTCGCCCGCTTCCCTCACACCCACACACACTATCGCAGGAGGGACCCTCCCCACTCGACCTCGCGTGGCTGCTCCCGCCCTCACTCAACAGCCGTCCCCCCCCTCCCCCCTTCATGTTTCTGTGCATCACCCTCCATCGCCCCCTTCCATCACACGCACACACACACACCACCGCAGGAGGGCCCCTCCCCCCTCGATCTGGCGCGGCTTCTCCCGTCCTCGCTCAACGGACGCCCTTTCCCTCCTCCCAAACTCCCACACACACACACACACACCGTACACACACACGCGCACACACAACACACCATCGCAGGAGGGCCCCCGCCCACTCGACCTCGCGTGGCTGCTCCCGCCCTCGCTCAACGGGCGGTCGCACCCTGTGGTCCCGAACGCGTTCAACAACGTGCGCAACATCAAGAGTGTGGACGACGAGTGGGGCGGCGCGCAGCAGCAGCAGGCGTGCGGGATGGAGGACCTGCAGGTGCGGCAAGTGTGGGAAGGTGGGTGGTGGTGTGGAAAGTGTGGTGGTGTTGAAAGGCTTAAAAGAGTGGCAAGTAAGTTTGAGGGTGGGGGTGGAAACAATGGGAGAGTTGACGACGAGGGCGGCGCGCAGCAGCAGGCGGCATGCGGGATGGAAGACCTGCGGGTTTGGACAGTGTGGGATGAGTGGCGGGTGTGGCAAAGTGTGGCGGGGGTGTCGGAAACTGCATGGCTCCCTCCTACTATATACCGCCATGCCAACATCAACACACACACGCACACACGGTATGCATCACTCAGGCCGCCGCGCGTCGCGAGCTGCGCCGCTGGCTCGGGCTCAGGGCGACCCTCTCCTATCATAACGCCCTGCTCGTCATGCCGACATAAACATACACACAACCCACCCACGACATTAACATACACACGCACGCAGGCCGCCACGCGTCGCGAGATGCGCCGCTGGCTCGGGCTCGGAGCGACTGGCGAGCTGCACGTGACGCAGGTGTGTTTTGGGGGGGAGAATACGATGGGATAAATAGGAGAGAGAATGGGTTTTAGCCAGCCACCTGTCTATAGTGCTCGGGCATGTACGCCGAGCGAGGTCAAATACGCTGCCTAACAGGCGCGACGCACACGACTGTTAAATCCATCATCATCAATGGGTCTAAACCAGTGATTTTGTTTTCATCACAGTAGTCGCTTTTGGAGGGTCGGCCGGCGCGCGGACCAACGTACCATTGACCACCTTGACCGCTGACTTAGCGTTGACCAGTGCGGATGTGCCTCCAAAGCCCCACACTGCGCCACTCACTTACTTAATGGCCCCGCCCCATGGCCCCAAAAGTGGACCCTCGACTTAATTTGTTCGGGTCCAAATGGCCCCAAATGGCCCCAAACGGCGAAAACAAAATCACTAGTCTGAACCCTCAACCTACGCTTGCTGCACACAGTACAGGTTCCGCGTGCGCCCCGGCGGCGACCCCCCCCCCCCCCCATCCGCAGCCAACACGCACGCACCCCATCGCAGGACAGATGCGCCACGCTCCACGCTGGTGCGTGTCACCGACACGGCACCCACCCACCCGCGTTGGCTGCGCGCAGTGCACAAGTTTCGCGTGCGACCCGCGGCCCCTGGGGTTCAGTTTCACGTCTGATGTCAAGGGATCTCTCTATCTGGAGACACAGCGCTAGTAGAGGGGTTTCTAAACCCTCAGCCCACGCTTGCTGCGCGCAGTACAAGTTCCGCGTGCGCCCCGGTGGCGGCGGCGAGCCCCTCCCCGTGCTCGCGTGGCTGAGCTCGTCAGCCGCGGTGGACTCGGACGGGCGGCAGATGGCGGTGCTCACGATCGCGGTCGGTGCAGATGATTTCCTTCGCACAGGGGATGAATTTTTTACTGGGTGTGTGTGGGTGCGTGACGCGGACGGGCGGCAGATGGCGTTGCTCACGATCGCGGTGCGTTCACCTGATTCTTCTTTTCACAGGGGACACATTTTCTGCTGGGTGTGTGTGGGTGCGTGACGCGGACGGGCGGCAGATGGCGTTGCTCACGATCGCGGTGCGTTCACCTGATTCTTCTTTTCACAGGGGACACATTTTCTGCTGGGTGTGTGTGGGTGCGTGACGCGGAAGGGTGGCAGATGGCGTTGCTCACGATCGCGGTGCGTTCACCTGATTCTTCTTTTCACAGGGGACACATTTTCTGCTGGGTGTGTGTGGGTGCGTGACGCGGAAGGGTGGCAGATGGCGTTGCTCACGATCGCGGTGCGTTCACCTGATTCTTCTTTTCACAGGGGACACATTTTCTGCTGGGTGTGTGTGGGTGCGTGACGCAGACGGCTGGCAGATGGCGTTGCTCACGATCGTGGTGCGTTCACCTGATTCTTCTTTTCACAGGGGACACATTTTCTGCTGGGTGTGTGTGGGTGCGTGACGCGGACGGGTGGCAGATGGCGTTGCTCACGATCGCGGTGCGTTCACATGATTCTTCTTTTCACAGGGGACACATTTTCTGCTGGGTGTGTGTGGGTGCGTGACGCGGAAGGGTGGCAGATGGCGTTGCTCACGATCGCGGTGCGTTCACCTGATTCTTCTTTTCACAGGGGACACATTTTCTGCTGGGTGTGTGTGGGTGCGTGACGCAGACGGCTGGCAGATGGCGTTGCTCACGATCGTGGTGCGTTCACCTGATTCTTCTTTTCACAGGGGACACATTTTCTGCTGGGTGTGTGTGGGTGCGTGACGCGGACGGGTGGCAGATGGCGTTGCTCACGATCGCGGTGCGTTCACATGATTCTTCTTTTCACAGGGGACACATTTTCTGCTGGGTGTGTGTGGGTGCGTGACGCGGACGGGTGGCAGATGGCGTTGCTCACGATCGCGGTGCGTTCACATGATTCTTCTTTTCACAGGGGACACACTTTCTGCTGGGTGTGTGTGGGTGCGTGACGCGGACGGGCGGCAGATGGCGTTGCTCACGATCGCGGTGCGTTCACATGATTCTTCTTTTCACAGGGGACACATTTTCTGCTAGGTGTGTGTGGGTGCGTGACGCAGACGGGTGGCAGATGGCGTTGGCTCACGATAGCGGTGCGTTCACCTGATTCTTCTTTTCACAGGGGACACATTTTCTGCTGGGTGTGTGTGGGTGCGTGACGCAGACGGGTGGCAGATGGCGTTGGCTCACGATAGCGGTGCGTTCACCTGATTCTTCTTTTCACAGGGGACACATTTTCTGCTGGGTGTGTGTGGGTGCGTGACGCGGACGGGTGGCAGATGGCGGTGCTCACGATTGCGGTGGGTGGACCATTTCTGCGACGTGTGGGTGGGATGAAACGTCTGTCTTTAGTTTAGATATCATTCGATGTGTGTGTGTGTGTATGGGTGTGTGCTCACGCGGCTGAGCTCGTCGACAGAAATGCGAATCGTGGACGGGTGGCAGATGGCGGTGCTCACGATCGTGGTGGGTGGACCACGTTGGTGTCACTTTTGAAGACGAATCCCTTCCAACGCATACATCTCTAGTAAGACAGCATTCGCTGTGTGGGTATGGGTGTGGGTGCGTGTTAAGTCATGCACCTGAGCTCGTCGGCAGAGGTCGACGCGGACGGGCAGCTGGTGGCGGTGCTCACGACCGCGGTGGGTCGACAATTTCGAGGAGTAGGTGGCATAGTCACTTCACTCACTGCACTCACCACCGCCAGGCGTTGGCGCCTCATCACCAACCACCCTCCCAACTGACAGACCAACTGACCTTCCCAACTGACCAATTCAATGACCATCCCACCGTCCCAACAACTGAAAAACACCGCAGGTCGGCTTACTTTTAATGAATAAGTCGCCCACGCGGCGCGCTGCAGCTAGGGGCATCAATGTCGAGGGTGTCTCGTCGCGTAACCATCCCAACCGGCCCAACAACTGAACAACCACTTGACACCGTCCCTTCTGACAAACTACCTTGCCGACCAACGCCAGGTCATCGCGCGCGTTGCCGGGCGCCCGCGCGGCAGCTGCGCTGGGGCATCAAGCACCGCGAGGGTGTTTCACCACTTTTTTTACCACTCACCACCATCCCAACCGACCAACCACCAACCACCGTCCCAACCAACGGACCGAACAACAACCAACGCCAGGTCGACGCGCGCGCCTCCGGGCGGCCGAGGGGTTCGCTGCAGCTGCACTGGGGCATCACGCACCGCGAGGGGGCCGGCCCGACTCAGGTAGGGAGGAACCAGTGGTTTTGCGCAGGGACCCGCTTCTATTTGGCTTCAATACGGCTTCCGTATGTATCCATGTATACGAAGGCTTTATGTGATTCCTTTAGCTGGGGTGGCTCTGCGCTGGGGCATCACGCACCGCGAGGGGGCCGGCCCGACTGAGGTGGGTGCCAATCAGTGCTGCTGCTCAGACACCCACCTCTAGGCTTCGATACAGCTTCCTGTGTCCATGTTGAAGAAAGGACACACAAGCGTGATTCCCCAGTGCAGCTGCACGCGCGAGGGGGCCTGTCAGGAACACAGAATGTGGCTGTGTTGAGAGCCCAACTCTGGTTACACTCGGAGACAGTCTAGACTGCAGGTGCCGAATGGGTCGAGCACATTGAAAAGACCAACCTTGCGAAACGACATGAAACCCAAAAACTTTCAACTTCCTGTAAACCTGACGTGGAAAACCGACACATGCACCCCCCGCCACAGGTGCCAAATGGGTCGAGCACATTGAGCGAGACCAACCTTGCAAAACAACATGAACCCCCCTCCCCCCCCCCAAAAAACTGTTAACTTCCTGTAAACCTGACGTGGACAACCGACACATGCACCCCCGGCCGCAGGTGCCGAATGGGTCGAGCACGTCGAGCAAGAACAACCTTGCAAAACGACATGAAGCCCCAGCCTCGACACCTTAGGGACCCCTACATGGAGACCCGATGGTACACCCCCCACCCCTGCCGCAGGTGCCGAATCGGCCAAGCAAGCCGAGTGAGACCAACCTTGCGGAGCCTTGAAATCGACAAAGAAACCAACGGCATGCCCCCCCCCCCCCCGGCTGCAGTTGCCGAATGGGCCGAGCACGTCGAGCCAGACAAACCTTTCAAAATTACGCTTACTCTGACAAAGAGCCCCCCCCCTCTGCAGGTGCTTTACGGGTCGAGCACGTCGAGCGAGACGAACTGGGAGGCGGGCGAGGGGTGCACGGCGTCGCCGCTGACGGCGGTTGCAGTGCCTCAGCTGCAGGTGCGTGCGTGTCTGCTTGCGTGTCTGGGTTTTGGGTGGATGGCATGCCCCGGGTGAGAAGTGGGTAGGCGATTGCGCGTGCGCGTCAACACCCCTCCCCCATACTGCCACACCTACGGTGCGTGGTCGAGTTTACTGCCCGTCGGACTCCTTTGAATGGCGCGTTAGACCTGCGTGTGTGAGCGTGTGTGTCTGCGTGCATGTCTGGGTGCCTGTCTGGGTGTGGGGGCGCCTGCTCCTCCACACCGCAGGATGCCCCTGGTTCCTGGTTCACACTCCCACGCGTCCACACCTCCGTTCAAACCCCCACACATCCGCACCCAGGTCGGCGCGCACCTGCGCGCGCTGTCTCCCTTGCCCAGCGACGCAAGCGGACAGATAGCAATGAAGACCGCGCAGGTGTGAATGGGGTGTGGAGTGATAAACTTGTCTCACCCTAAAAATAGGGCAGGGTGAAGGCCAAGCAGGTGTGGAGGTGTGGGGGTGTGCAAGGGGTGGGTGTCTGGGAGTCAGGGGCAGGTGTGCGCTCGCAGCTGTTGTCACGCAGCACAGCAGGGACCCCCCCCCTCACACACACACACTCACGCACACTCACATGCGCTCCCACCCCACCCCATGCACAGCAGTTCGTCACACTGTAGCTGCCAATAACGCACGCCATGCACAGCAAGGACCCCCCCCCCTCACACACACACTCACACACACTCACATGCGCTCCCACCCCACCCCATGCACAACAGGTCGTCACGCTGCAGCTGCTACTAACGCGCGCCATGCACAGCAAGGACCCCCCCCCTCACACACACTCGCACACACTCCCGTACGCTCCCACCCCACCCCATACACCGTTCACACCACACTGCAGCTGTCAAGCATGCACGCGCGCGATGCACTCGGACGGCCTCTGCCTCCAGCGCTCTCACCTCGCCCTCCCTCCCCCCCATCCACACCCACCCACCCGCTACCCCCCACACACAGGTCATCACGCTGCAGCTGTGCCCATCACGCGCGCCATGCACAGCGGCGGCCTCTCCTCCTGCCTCTAGAACTCTCCCCTCACCCTCCCTCACCCACCCAACCGCTCTCCCCCACACGCACAGGTCATCACGCTGCAGCTGCCCATCACGCGCGCCATGCACAGCGGCGGCCTCTCCTTCTGCTTCAAGGACGCGTCAGGCACCGCGCTCCTGGACGCCGCCACCGGCGCGCACTTCTTCGTCGACTGCGCCGTGGGGCTCGCGCACAACCTCGCCTACGCGCAGGCGAGTGGAAGGGCACAATTCGAGTCCAGGTTCTTCGACTCACCCCCCCCGCCTTTGGTCGAGAGATTTCACCACCACCCCTTTTGGTCGAGAGATGTCACCCCACCCTTTTCGGTCGAATGCAATTAAATGTCAACCCACCCATCCCCTTTGGGATCGAATGCGTCGTCGGGCTCGCGCACAACCGCGCGTACGCGCAGGCGAGTGGACGAGCACAATTCGAGTCCAGGCCACCCCCACCCAAGTCGGCCACATAAGTGTCACAAAGTCGGACATTGCAAAAAAAAAAAAACTCTCGGGGCGTCGTTCTTCTCCCACGGAGCACCCCCTGACCTCATTCCGCAGCCAAAAGTTTGAGGTTTTGCCCATTTACTTCGTGTTCGAAGGGCTTCGCGTGCCGTTGCGTGTGCGCGCCTGGTGTCGAAATGTACCGAACCAAAACTGGTGCATGGCGTTGGTTCGGTACGTTTCGGCATCTGGTCACGTGCACACGCATGGTCATGCGACGCCCTTCGAACACGGACTAAATGGGCCAAATCTTAAACTTTTGGCTGCGGTCACTCGTCCAAAGGTTGCTCTCGGTGGTGATCGTTGGATCCAAAGTTCAGAATGTTCACACCATGGGCGTCACGCAGACAAGACCGCGCGCTTAGCCTGTCAAAGGAACCTTAATAGAATACGTAGGAAGCTCGCGGCGCTGGAATTGGGCTCGCGCATGCAGTTTTGGCCGCGCATGGCGGCCGGAAAGTTCCATGCGCCCATGCAGTGGGGGCGCCCCTCCCCCAGCGCACACGCCCCCGCCTCTCCTCAGGCCCCGCGACGGTCCTCCAAGCTTACTACCATCCTAACACACGTCTTGGGTGCCGCGGGTGGCGGCGGGGTGGGAGGGCCGTTCGGGCGTTTTCGGAAATGTCCAACTTGTGTGGCTTCCGTGGGGGTGGCCTTGAACTCACTTCGATTTCAGACTCTTAAATGCCCCCACCCACCCCCATTCTCCCTGTTCGTCGACTGCCCCGTCGGGCTCGCGCGCAACCTGGCGTAAGCGCAGGCGAGTTTTTTTGAACCTGAAATTCGAGCTCAGTTCAGGCTCTTAAACTCAATTCAACTTCAGACTCTCTAATGTTATCCGTCCCTCCTTTTCGTCGACTGCGCCGTCGGGCTGGCGCGCACAACCTGGCATACGCGCAGGCGAGTGGAAGGGCACAATTCGAGTTCAGGCTCTTCGACTCACCCCCCTTTTTGGTCGAATGCAATTATGTGTCCCCCCCCTCCCCTTTGGGGTCGATTGCGTCGTCAGGCTCGCGCACAACCGCGCGTACGCGCAGGCGAGTGGACGGGCACGATTCGAATCCAGGCTCTTGAACTCACTTCGAGTTCAGACTCTTAAATGCCCCCCCCCCCTCTCCCTGTTCGTCGACTGCGTCGTCGGGCTCACGCACAACCTCGCGTACGCACAGGCGAGTGGAAGGGCACAATTCGAGTTCAGGCTCTTCGACTCGATTTGAGTTTAGACTCTTAAATGTCCCCCCCCCCTTTTGGTCAAATGCAATGAAGTGTCACCCCCCCCCCTTTGGAGTCGACTGCGCCGTCGGGCTCGCGCGCAACCTGGCGTACGCGCAGTCAAGTGGCGCGGGCACGATTCGTGTGAAGGCTCTTAAACTCAATCCGAAGTCAGACTCTTAAATGCCCCCCCCCCCCCTGCTCCCTTTTCGTCGACTGCGCCGTCGGGCTCGCGCACAACCTGGCGTATGCGCAGGCGAGTTTTTTTTGGAACCTGAAATTCGAGTTCAGTTCAGGCTCTTAAACTCACTTCAACTTCAGACTCTTCAATGTTATCCGCCCCCCCTTTTCGTCGATTGCGCCGTTGGGCTGGCGCACGCAACCTTGCTTACGCGCAGGCGAGTTGCACCATTGGTTTCCCGCCATTCAGTGATGTTATTTTCAATAATTTTAATGAATTCTTCCATAGCCGGATTTCGCTGTGACCGTGTTGAACATTGAACTCCCGTTGGCCGTTTGTCCTCATATATAGATTATTTGAAAGCTCTTGACGAGCTCTGTCTGGCAGGCTTGTCAGACCACCAATCCACTGAATGGGTTGAGCTGTGTTCATGCTCAAAATACAGGCGAATAGCGTTGTGGAGGGAGCTGAAAAGGAAACCACTGCCGCCATTGCACCACACCTGTAACACCTGGAAACACTTGCATAACCTCCAGCGCCGCCTCCAACCCGACCTCAATCTGAACCCTCACCAACCCCCTGCGGTTTTGTTTTGTCCTCTCCCTCTCCCTCTCTCTTCTACCGACGACCTGCCTTCTTGATGATGGATTTTCACTCAGCAGTAGCAACAGTAACGTCGGCTTTCCAGCAAAGACTACCTTAGAGTCTTAGTGGCGACCGCTGCCCCGAGGGTGGGCGGTACCACGACCACGCAGCGGACGTTGCGGGCCCCTCTCTCTCTCTCTCTCTCACTACTGACGGCCTGCCTCTGCCCCGTCTCTCTCCCCACTTTGCAGGCTAGGGTGACCACCGCTGCCGAGAGCGGTCGCTACCACGACCACGCAGCAGACGTCGCAGGCGCAGCCGAGGCAGAGGCGGCGCTGGCGGCCGCCGAGGCAGAGGCCGCTGCCGCCGCGACCGCGGTCGTCAAGGAGAACGCAGCGACGAAGAAGGGGTGGTGGGGGCTGAGGTAGAGGAGCCCTGTCGGCTGCTCTAGTATACTACGTTCCTTTCGGCTCTGTCGATTCAATCGGGCAGAGAGGAGAGAGAGGGGGGGGGGCTGCAGACAGGCCGTCGGCCCTGGGTGACGCGACACAAAACGCCCTCGTGGGGTATGATGACCCCGTGGGGTCTTCCTGGGGGATCTGATCCTGGGGTCCTGACCCTGTGTCACTACGGTGCTGCCAAGCAGCTGTCTATGATCGTCGGGTGCTCGAAGAACAAGGGGTTGTGGGGGGGCGCGGTTGGCTAGGGGTGCCCTGGTAGGGTAGTGGGTCTGGGGGGCGCCGTCGCGTGCGCGCGCTTCCTCATTTGCGCGGGCACGGCGCGCCCCAGCGACGGTTGTGGTGGGCCGGTACCTAGTACTTTGGCGAGGGAGTTTGCAGCGCGCACCCTTGGGGTGTGGAAGATCAGAGAGGTTTCGTCGCCAGCGGGGGGCAAGAGCAGCTGGCGGACTGGCTGGCTGCGGTGGAATTGAGCAACTGCAGTCGAGCACTCTGTGCGCGCGAGCGGGTGGGCATTTGCTGTGTTATAGTTGGCATCGGCGACCCCGGTGTTTCTGAAGAAATTAACGGTGGAGTGACGGGTAGAGAGAGGAGAGATTCCTTCGCAAGTAGTAGTGCGGTTCCACTGACAGCGTAGTTTCACTGACAGTTTCAAGTGCATGTACTTTTACGTAGAGCCGGTAGCCCGATTGTTCTGTCCATATGTTACAACTTAGAGAACACCAGCACTGGTCCCTTAATGACCGCCCCCCCCCTGTCATGTGCCGCGTGGCCTCTGTAATCAATGGTCGATTGAGTCACGTCCCCTCCTTAAGTCAACCCACGCTGACAGACGAACACAGGACATGCGTGCGCTGGCAGCCCCGGCAGGCTAAGGCTACCTCATGCCTGCAGTCACACACCGCGTCCTCAACGAGCCCCTGCCCAGAGGCTTGCGTCGCCTACCACCCTCTCTTTCAAAGACTTGGCGACTACTCCTGGAACACACTGCCTGCCTGGTGCGTAACACGCGATTGTTAAGCCCAACAGGCAACGCTGTGACCCACGTTGGGCCTAGCTGAGCCTCAGACCTCCTGTCGCAGGCTGGGGGGCGGCAAGGCGACGCGGATCTCGGAATCACAGACGCCTGTTTGAATTCCGGCGCAGGGGATCCCAAGTCACTTTGTTCCTCGGGGTTCCCAGGTTTTACACGCGTGCGCCTGGAGGACCCCAAAGCGTGACTTAAGGCCTAGACCACACGTCTAGTGGGGCTCTACTAGGAGAGCCCGCATCAATCGTCACCGGAACCCCGAGAGCGCGGCCTGCCCCGCCTCGGCCTTGCGCTTGCGCTGCCCCCCGCCCGCGTTGAGCATGCCCGACGGCCGCATCCCGGGCGGCAGGCTCACGCCGTCGCGGCCGCGGCTCGGGGGCGGCAGCACGCCGCCGCCGCCGCCTGCGCCGCCGCCCTGGCCGCCCGCCCCCCCTGCCGGGTGGTCGCGCGTGTACGTGACGGCGCGCTTGGTGTAGCGCACCGTGTTGTCCCTTGCGCCCTGGGACGGGGAGGGGGACGGGTGGTTGGTGGGTTCCACTGTTCTAGGACCGTCTCGCTTCGATCACACACACACGTGCACCGTGTTGTAGGTGAGCGCATAGGTACTAGGACCGTCTCGCTTCGACCAAACACACACACACGCACACACGGCTCACACACAAGGGCGAGGGCTGGGAGGGCTCGGGGGGAGAGCAGGACGAGAGAGTTGGTTGCCGTCAGCCCTGCGACTGCTGGGCCTCCTGTGATCCTGAGGAAGAAGCAGAAGGGGGCTCCTACAGGCCAGACCCGAGGCCCTCGTGCAGAGCGAGGGGGCTGTGAAGAGATGGAGAGAGAAGGGGCCTCTCTTGCCTCCCGGGAGAGAGACTAGAGGGAGGGACAGGGAGGGCTCCTACAGGCCCACCACTCCCCACCCTGCCACATGCACACACACACACACACACACACACACACACACTCTCTCCCCAACGCACCGGCAGCGCAAACACGTTGGCCGCCAGCTTGGGCTCGCACTGCGTGAAGTACGAGTGCGCATATACACACAAATACCACGACCACTAGACGCCCTTGGCAGTATCCTTTGGCCCTGATGCGCCAAACCCCGAGAACCCCGAGAGCCTCGACACACGCATCGGCAGCGCGAACACGTTGGCCGCCGGCTTGGACTGGCATTGCGTGAAGTACGGTCCACCCCCCCCCCCACACACACACACTAATACCACCACGACTAGACGCCCTTGACCTAAATCCTCGACACAGACACGCTCAACCCCAAGCCCCGACACACACGCACCGGCAGCGTAATCATGTTGGCCGCCGGCTTGAACTCGCACTGCGTGAATAACGGAAGGGTGCACACAAGCACATGCACGCACACACGCACCACCACCCGTGGTCAAAAGCCCAGGCCTAAACCCTCGACCCTGATGCGCCAAACCCCAAAGTCCAAGAGCCGCGACGCACCGGCAGCGCAAACACGTTGGTCGCCGTCTTGGGCTCGCATTGCGTGGAGTACGGGTGCGCACACACACACACAAAAAAAAACCCACTAGACACTCTGAGATAAACCCGAGAGCCCCGATGAACGCACCGGCAGCGCAAACACGTTGGTCGCCGTCTTGGGCTTGCATTGCGTGGAGTACGGGGTGCGCACACACACACAAAAAAAACCACCACTAGACACTCTGAGATAAACCCGAGAGCCCCGATGAACGCACCGGCACGCAAACACGTTGGTCGCCGTCTTGGGCTCGCACTGAATGAAGTACGGGTGCGCGTACACACACACACACACACACTCCCCAACGCACCGGCAGCGCAAACACGTTAGCCGCCGGCTTGGGCTCGTACTGCGTGAAGAACGGTTCAAACGCACACGCGCGCCCGCACACACGCACCGCCACCGTGGTCAAAGTTCTGGCCTTAACCCTCGACCCTGACACGCACCGGCAGCGCAAACACGGTGGCGCCGGCTTGAGCTCGCACTGCGTGAAGTACGGGCTCCCCACCCTGCCACATGCACACACACACACACACACATGCACACACACACACACGCACACACACACACACACGCACGCACACACCCACACACTCCCCAACGCACCGGCAGCGCAAAGACGTTGGCCGCCGGCTTGGGCTCGCACTGCGTGAAGTACGGGTGCGCGAGCGCCTCCTCCGCCGTGATACGCGTGTTGGGGTTGTAGTCGAGCATACGCGCGAGCAGGTGCAGCGCCTCCTGCGGCACGGCACATTCTCCCGGGATCTGGCCTGTGTGTGTGTGTGTGTGTGTGTGTGTGAGTGAGCAGGTGGAGCGCCTCGTGCGGCACGGTGCATTCTCCCGGGATCTGGCCTGCGTGCGTGCGTGTGTGCGTTTGCTCGTGGGAGTGTGTCTGTGTGCGTGTGTGTGCGGGCGCATGTGTGTGATGCGTGTGTTGAGGTTGTAGTCGAGCATGCGTGTGAGCAGGTGCAGCGCCTCCTGCGGCACGGCGCACTCGCCAGGGATCTGGCCTGCGTGTGTGTGCGTGTGTGTGCACATGTTGACATGTTTTTGTAAGCACAAAAGTTATGCTCAAGACCATTTTGTGTGTGTGTGCGTGTGTGTGTGAGCAGGTGCAGCGCCTCCTGCGGCACGGCGCATTATCCCGGGATCTGGCCTGCGTGCGTGCATGTGTGCGTGTGTGTGTGCGTGTGTGCGTGTGTGTGTGCGTGCACGCGCGCGCGTGTGTGTGCGTATGTGTGTGTGTGTGTGCGTGTGAGCAGGTGCAGCGCCTCTTGTGGCACGGCGCACTCGCCAGGGATCTGGCCTGCGCGGGTGCGTGCGTGTGTGTGTTTGGGTGTGCGTGCGTGCGTGCGTGTGTGTGTGTGTGTGTGCGTGTGAGCAGGTGCAGCGCCTCTTGTGGCACAACGCACTCGCCAGGGATCTGGCCTGCGTGTGTGTGTGCGTGTGTGTTTGGGTGTGTGCGTGCGTGCGTGCGTGCTTGTGTGTGTGTGTGTGCGTGTGTGAGTGTGAGCAGGTGCAGCGCCTCTTGTGGCACGACGCACTCGTCAGGGATCTGGCCTGCGTGTGTGTGTATGTGGTGGTGGTGAATTTACAGTCTAGTTGGATGCCTGTGTGTGCGTGTGTGCGCGCTTGTGCGAGTGTGTGTGATGCGTGTGTTGGGGTTGTAGTCGAGTATGCGTGTGAGCACGTGTGTGTGCGTGTGCGTGTGTGCGTGCGTGTGCGCGTGCGTGTGTGTGTGTGCGTGTGTGTGTGTGTGAGCAGGTGCAGCGCCTCTTGCGGCACGGCGCACTCGCCAGGGATCTGGCCTGCGTGTGTGTGTGTGTGTGTGTGTGAGTGTGTATGTGTGTGTGTGTGAGCAGGTGGAGCGCCTCGTGCGGCACGGCGCACTCGCCAGGGATCTGGCCTGCGTGCGTGCGTGTGTGTGTGTGTGTGTGCGTGTGTGTGCGCAGGTGGAGCGCCTCTTGCGGCACGGCACACTCCCCCGGGATCTGGCCTGCGTGCGTGCGTGTGCATGTGTGTGTGTGATGCGCGCGCGTGTGTGTGTTTGTGTGTGTGTTCGTGTGTGTTCGTGTGTGTGTGTGTGAGCAGGTGCAGCGCCTCCTGCGGCACGGCGCACTCTCCCGGGATCTGGCCTGCGCGTGTGCGTGTGCGTGTGTGTGTGTGTGTGTGTGTGTGCGTGTGTGTGTGTTTGTGTGAGCAGGTGGAGCGCCTCCTGCGGCGCGGCGCACTCTCCAGGAATCTGGCCTGCGTGTGCGTGTGCGTGTGTGTGTGTGTGTGTGTGTCTGTGTGTGTGTGCACGTGTCTGTTGGGGTTGTAGTCGAGCATGCGCGAGAGCAGATGCAGCGCCTCTTGCGGCACGAC
>VFSX01000371.1:15000-17500 GCA_016618255.1 Chlamydomonas sp. UWO 241 | reverse complement strand
TGGACTCTCTCTGAAAATTCCAGAGATAGTTGTCAGGGGTGGGGGGGGGAGCGGAGGAGGGTACAGATGGTCACGACCACGCTTTTCTCCAAGGGGGGCGGCACAATGCCTCCGTGCGTGCGTGCGTGCGTACGTGCGTGTGTGTGTGTGTGTGCGTGCAAGCGTTTGAGCGAGCGAGCGTGCGTGCATGTGTGTGTGTGTGTGTGTGTGTGTGTGTGTATGTGGTCTGCTGTGCGGCGGCC
Organism: Chlamydomonas sp. UWO 241; assembly: GCA_016618255.1. Lineage (NCBI taxonomy): Eukaryota > Viridiplantae > Chlorophyta > Chlorophyceae > Chlamydomonadales > Chlamydomonadaceae > Chlamydomonas > Chlamydomonas priscui. The sequence goes on along the minus strand of VFSX01000371.1, from coordinate 17,258 downwards.
GACCGCCTCGAGAGACTCGCCTGGAAGATCCGCGCGAGCCCAAAGTCTGCGATCTTCACGCGCCCGTGCTGGTCGGGCCCCGCGTCGTCGCCAGCCACGAGCACGTTGGACGGCTTCTGCGTAGGTGTGTGTGTGTGTGTGTGTGTGTGTGTGTGTCTGCACATGTGTGTGTAGTGGGGTAAGGGTGTGTGGACAGGCGTGGGGGCGGGAAAAGTGGCTTCTGCAGGTGCACGTGGGCGACAGTAGCTCTGCAAATTGGCAACTCACATATGCAAATATTCGACTAACATTTTACCCCCCTTGACTCAGTTTTGCCCCCCCCCCCCCCTCTTTCGTCAACACCAAACTTGGGTTCACATAAGCAGCGCGCCCGCCACTTAAGGCAACCCGGCCAGGTATACTTCAGCCCAGTGATTTTTTTTTCGACTCTACACAGCCAAATGGCTGTGTAGAGCCGGCATACAGCCAAATGTACGTTGACCTTGCACACAGCTCAACCCATCCAGTGGATCGTAAGTCTGACAAGCCCGCCAGACAGAGCACATCAAAAGCTTTCAAATGACCCATGTATGAGAACAAACGGTCAACGGGAGTTCCACGGTCAACGCGGTCAAAGCAAAATCCGGCTGTGGAATAATTAATTTAAAATCCTGAAAAGGAAATCACTGCTTCAGCCGCGCTGCGGAGGCCAAGCCCTACCACAGCCCCCTACATTGTTACTCCGGCGGTACAAGCTACACCGATAGGATTATACCTTTGTTACAATGCAACACAACTTGGATTGTATTGCATTGCAACAAAGCCACAATCCTATGGGTGCAGTTTGTACCACCGGGGTAGCAATACAGGGGGCTGTGGTAGCAGGGACGGAACGAACACAGAGGAGACCAATGTCCACGGTGCTCCAGTAAAGCAGTCAAAGTTACAGTCACATCGGCTTTCCAGCAAAGACTAGTCCTAGTACCACCGCCTAGACCCAAGTCCAGTTCTGGCCCTCACAATTACTTGTGAGGGGCGGTAGCCACCAGCCAGCTGCCTGCCAACGTGTGGTCCCAGAGCAAAAAGGAGAGCTATTGTGCGACGCCTCCAAAATAGGTCCTAACTGTTATTTAGCAGTTTTAAAACCGCCAGTCAGGTGAGACTCCTTACGCCTCTGTGCAGTGCCCAGCGCTGGTGCAGGTAGTAGCTGAGCAGGCTGGGTTCAGGGATAAGATAAGACGACATATGAAGATTGGGACATATTCAGACACATGAAGGACTCCCTTCAGATTCAGGAAGATGTACGCCCACCAGGTCTCTGTGCAACACCCAGTGCTGGTGCAGGTAGTTGAGCCCGTTGAGCAGCTGCCACATCGTCGACTTGATCACGTGGTGTGGCATGAGGCCGGTCGGGTTGTCCTTGCGGCTCTCGCGGTTCTCCCTGATTGTTAGGAGGAGGATGGTGTGTGTGTGTGGAGACAGGGGGAGGGGGGGGCATGTGTGTGTGTCAGTGATGCAGAAAAAAATTGGCGAGATTGCTGCCATGGGACGCGCAGAGGCCCCAGCCGGGTCTGCTGGCCCGGCGCTGGTACGCGGGCTGTAACGCGCGGATACGCAGATGTTTTTCCCGAGGGCGCAGCCCCCGGACCCCCGCTGTTCGAAGAAGTATTATTCGTGGAACGGTAGTCGCTTTTTTTTGCTGCCCTCTCATTTTCTCTCCTAATTTCTCTATTTTTCGTTCTGTCACACTTTCTCTCTTCCCAACAGGCGCCCAAATCTGCATCTACACATCACCCTCGCCCCTGCGCTGCCTTCTGTGCGCGCACGCTTGCGTGGCCAAGCGTGGATCAACACACCCAATCTTCCCCTACAGCAGACAAGTAGCTGGCATGGGCTTCGCACGGCGTGAACCCCTCACCCCACCCACCCACCCCGCCCCCATGGCGCGCGCGCACGCACGCAAGCGGCGGGGCTGGGAGCGCAGCGGAAGCTAGCGAGCCACAATGGCATTCTGAATTGGATGAACTGAATGCTATGGTTTGCAGTGTATGGAAGCAGCCTGGAGGGGTCAATAAAACGTTGGCGAGGGCTCATGCTCGCCCAGACGAGCTGACACGCATGGCACGCGTGTTTGCATGCATGCATGCAGCGGGCGCCGGGGCGCAGCCCCCCCGCAGGTGGTATAAGAACCAGTGATGCATTGTGTGTAAGACTGGAGAATGGAATGATCTGCTGCTGAGGCAGGGGGGATCTTGGAGGCGGTCACACTTGAATCAAGC
>VFSX01000371.1:5000-10000 GCA_016618255.1 Chlamydomonas sp. UWO 241 | reverse complement strand
GACGACACACGGGCCCTGGCAACACAGGCTCACTACCTCGCTTGCTGGTCACACTCCCCGCCTGCCCTAACGCTCGTACGTCCGTTGCCTGTCGTGAACAATTCACCTCCCCTCCTCTTTCCCCACGCCGACTTCGGCCTCGACCACGATAAGCCAGAAGATGATCCACTCGAGGCGCACCGAGTGCAAGTTTTTTAGGTGTTTGCGCAGCATGTCGAGCATCCTCAAAACCTAAACCCTAAACCCTAAACCCTAAACCCTAAACCCCAGAAGCTAAAACCCTAAAACCTAAAACCTAAAACATAAAACATAAACCCTATAACCTTGTGGTGGTCACACATGTGTGGACGAGCGTGTGTGTGTGTGTGTGTGTGTAGGCTGCGGCAGTATACCGTATACGTGGGCCCGTATACCGTATAACACCGTATAACGTATACCGTATACAAGGGTATACGTGTATACCCTTGGTCCCTTTATCCGATTGAGACGGGAATGGTGGATTCGGATGCCTGACATGACGGGCGTCCCAAATCCACTCTAACAAGCTGACTTTGCTATGTTTGGTTGAGAGGAAACACAAAACTAGGTTTTTCTCACTGCATGGCAGCCGGAGCGTCCCTGCGTTCCAATCAACCACCACATTATTGCCTCCACTCTGTGCTGCGTCCAAGCGTTGTTCTGGATAGCCCTTGTCATTAGCTGTCCAGTGCAAGTCGAATCGTCGAAATCCATGCAGTTTCAAGGGAGTTGGAGCCTTTACGCCTTTTACTTGCCGCGCGAAAATTGCTGTATACGGTACACATCCCGCCGTATACGGTATTTATACCGTCACGGTATACATACGGTATATACCGTATACGTATACCATGCCGCGCCCTATGTGTGTGTGTATGTGTGTGTGAGTGTTTGTGCATGTGCGTGTGTGTGTGTGTGTGTGCGAGTTGATGTGGCTTGACGGATGCGTGGAAGTGCGCGTGACACCACTTCATGAGACGCCGGCGGTGCAGCTACAGCGCACCATCGCTGTAGCGACGGTGCTGCGTCGCTCGCTATACCTGTGTGATGGCGTGCTCATGAGACAGCTGCAAAAGCGAGACATGACAAGTAATCCTGCTGCTGAGAGGAGCAGTGCATGGTGTGCAGCCCCCACCTGTCCGTCTTCACGCTCCACATCTCTCTCTTCCATGCATGGCCATCCTTCCGTTTCAGCCACACCGACCAAGCACGCGCGATCGCACCGCCACGCCACAGGCGTCATGCAGCACGACGAGCACCCTGCCGCTGGTGACGAAATCGCACCCCCCTTCTCTCTCGACGAATCGGCCATCCTCAGCGCGCTGTTGGCCAGCCTCGGCACCGTCGACAGGCGCGCACTTCGCCTGTGCTGTAAGGCCATGCGTGGCAAGGTGGACGCGCAGACGATCCGCCTGGAAAGTGCAAGCTCGAACACTGTGGCTCACCCCTGCAGCTGCTGCATGCGCTCGCTTGTCGGGTGTGCGCAAGCTCACGCTGCGCTCTATGGCGTGCCTGAGGCGCATGCAGGCCCAGCCAGTAGGTGCCTTTGCTTGGCTGATGGCGGCCGTGTGGCGCATGCTGGGCGCGCCGACCCCAGCAGGCGCCGTTTTCCCTCGCCTACAATGGCTGCGCCTGCGCCTGCAGGTGGGTTCAACACGCAAGCGCCAGGAGGGTCAGGCGCCTCACCCGCATGGCCGACGCAGCTCAAGGTGTTTGAGAGCGAACACCCCCCCTCGTTCAAGCCTGTTTGAGAGTGAACACCCCCCCTGTTCAAGCCTGTTCAAGAGTGAACACCCCCCCTGTTTGAGAGTGAACACCCCCCCTGTTCAAGAGTGAACACACACCCCTGAAACAAGAGTGAACACCCCCCCTGTTCAAAAAACACCCTGCGCGCGTGCGCGCTGTGTCTGATCTGGTACCCCTCGCAGCCATGATGAACCTGCAGGACCAGGATCCGCGCGCGTGCGCGCTGTGTCGGATCTGGCACCACTCAGAGGCATGGTGAATCTGAAGAGCCTGCACATCAAAGCTGTGTTTGATCTGGCACCCCTCGGAGCCATGGTGAACCTGCAGACCCTCGACCTGAGCTTCTGCAGCGCTGTGTCTGAAGTGGAGCCCCTCGAAGGCATGGTGAACCTGAACCTCAAAAAATGAATTGGCCAAACGTGTATAGCCAAAATACAAAAAAAAAACGAGCAGGCTGCCGGGGAGCGACACAAAAGCAGGGTGGCGAAGCGGGCGGGTGGTGCTGCTGCAGCTGCAACGCAGGGGTAGGAGTTGGGCGGCGGCGGCGGCTGCAGGGGGACTTGGGGGAAGGGGAGGCGCTGTAGGCATGGTGGGGGGGTGGAGACAGGGGGACAGGTGTGGGTGGCTGATAACTGTCGAGACATGAATGCACACAAACAGGCGCGCGGCCAAACGTATACCAGCAGCCAGTGAAATGTGCCTGTGACAGTGGGCGGAGGCGGAGGCAGTGTAGCGGTTCGCAGTATTCCGGTGTCACCTGGGCCAAGCGCAGCTCGTGCCAAGAGCCAGGGCTGCTTGCGACTGTGCAGATGCGCGGACCACATGCCAAGCGCAACTTCCAGAGGTTCCTGCACGAACCACCCAAATGGGTGACTACCTAGGAAAGGGAGACGGGAGAGAGGCACGTTGCGAGCATGGCCGCAGTGGTCGCCTTAACACCTTCTACGACTCTGTGACCGCGACCATGCATACCCGCAAGAAGCCGACCCACAACCCGCAACCCGAACCGCTGCATCCGTCCGCCCACCCGCCCGCCTATCCACTCCTCTACCTCCGCAGCGCGAGCCCGCGCGTCCGCATCCCCCGCCGCGCGCGCGCGAAGCTTGGGCCCAGCGCGTAGATCAGCGCCCCGGCCGCGAGCACGGCAGACCCGGCCATCATGGCGTGCGGCAAAAGCACGCTACCGGCGCCTGCGTGGTTTGAGAGTGGGGTGTGTGTGTTGTTGTTGAGTGCTGTTGTTGTTGTTGTGGCACCCTGCCGCGCGCGGCACTCTGCGCCCGCTGCGGCTGAGTCCCCGGCGCCCGCGCCCCCCCCCCTGTGAACCCCACCCACCGCTTCCTATCCCCAATCGCGCGGCACTCTGCCGCTGCACCCCGTGCAGCTCGCAGCGCACAACGCGTCGGCCCTAGCACGCACAAACAAACGGGCACGCGCGCGACCCCGTGAACTCCACCCACCGCTTTCTATCCCCATCGCGTGGTACTCTGCCGCGCGCGGCCCTCTGCGCCTGCCGCGGTCGAGTCCCCCGTGCCCCCGCCCGCCAGCTCCTGCGTCATGCGCGCAACTCCCCCCCCCCTGTGAACCCCACTCACCGCTTCCTATCCCCAACCGCGCGTCACCCTGCCGCGCGCCCGCTGCACCCCGTGCAGCTCGCAGCGCACAACACGGCACGCACAAACAGACGGGCACGCGCGCGACCCCGTGAACCCCACCCACCGCTTCCTACCCCCACCGCGTGGCACTCTGCCGCGCGCGGCACTCAGCGCCCGCTGCGGCTGAGTCCTTGGCGCTCGCGCCAGCCAGCTCTCGCGCCATGCGCACAACTCCCCCCCTGTGAACCCCACGCACCGCTTCCTATCCCCATCGCGCGGCACTCCGCCGCGCGCCCGCTCCGTCCGAGCCCGGCGCCCCCGCCCGCCAGCTCGCGCGCCATGCGCGTAAACGCCTCGGAGTGCTCGCGAAGGTCGGCGATGTGGTGCACACCGGACGCAAAGTCGAGGGCGTACGCATGGCCGACGATCGTGCGCCTGTGGGGGCGTGGGGGGGGAGTGGGAATGGTGTGTGTGGGGGTGGGGTGGGGTGGGGGAGGCGGACACCAGGTCGAGGGCGCACGCGTGGCCGACGATCATGCGCCTGCGTGTGTGTGTGTGTGTGGGAGATGGTGAGCGTGCGTGCGTGTGTGTGTGTGTGTGTGTGTGTGCGTGTGTGTGGAGGGAGGAACACCACGTACTCCGCCAGAATCACTCGCACACCCGCCTTGGCGCGCACTAGCCGGGCGTGCATCGCGTGGCTGGCGCGCGCGCGTGCACGCACGCATGCACGCACACACACACACACACACACACACACACACACACACAGACACACACACACACACGCACACACAGCTGCAAACCCACCCCAGCTGCACGACCGCCGCGTACTCTGCCAGCATCGCACGCACGCCGGCCTTGGCGCGCACCAGCACCGCGTGTGCATCGCGTGGCTGGCGCACGCTCACACACACGCACACTCACACACACACACACACACACGCACACACACACACACACACACACCCAACACAGCTGCACGACGGCCCCGTACTCCGCCAGCATCGCACGCCGGCCTTGGCGCGCATCAACCGCGCGTGCATCGCGTGGCTGGCGCGCGCACACACACACGCACACTCACTCACACACACACACACACACCACAGCTGCACGACCGCTGCGTACTCCGCCAGCATCGCACGCACGCCGGCCTCGGTGCGTGCATCGCGTGGCTTGCGCGCGTGCACACACACACACTCGCACACACACACACGCACACACACACACGCATACACACACGCACACATAGCTGCACACACACCACAGCTGCACGACCGCCGCGTACTCCGCCAGCATCGCACACACGCCGGGTTTTGGCGCGCACCAGCCGCGCGTGCATCGCGTGGCTGGCACACACACACACACACACACACGCACATACGCACACACACGCACACACAGTTGCACACCCACCACAGCTGCAAGACCGCCGCGTACTTTGCCAGCATCGCACGCACGCCGGCCTTGGCGCGCACCAGCCGCGCGTGCATCGCGTTGCTGGCGCGCACACACACACACAACACACACACACACACACAGCTGCACACCCACCACAGCTGCACGACCGCCGCGTACTCCGCCAGCATTGCACGCACACCGGCCTTGGCGCGCACCAGTCGCGTGTGCATCGCGTGGCTGGCGCGCACG
>VFSX01000822.1:0-33678 GCA_016618255.1 Chlamydomonas sp. UWO 241 | reverse complement strand
GCCGTGGTGTCAGCGGGGTCAGAGGCGTCGGCACGCTCTTCCTGGCTGTGATCTGCCACACGACCCCACAGCTCCCACCCCTTCGGTTTGCCACGCCAATCGCTGCCCCCGTCCACTCACCTCCCATGTCCGCCGACGCAAAGTGCAGATTGACCGCATCCTCCATCCTATAGTTGCATGCCTGCAGCAGCAGCAGCCCAGCGGCCTCGTCCACGCCTGTTATCGCGCACAAAGTGGCCAGCGCCTCGGAGTGGTCCGCGTCCTCCGCCATGGTGCCTGTGGCAAGGGGCGGCACTTCCACCAAGTGGTGTTGGAAGGGGGTTGTACGAGTAAGTAACGAAGTATAAACCCTGAAAGCCCAGCGCGACAAGTGCCGATTCCAGCACATTCCAGCACCCGTGGACCAATCTGACCCCCAGTTTGGGTGCGCGCCCCCCAACCCCTCATCACAGCCACCAGACAACGTTGAAACCATGGCATCAGCGGCACCCCGACGAGCCCCAGATGCGCCAGCTAACGAGGATGACAAGCTTGATATCATGGACAAGTACGCGGCGTTCGTGTTTGACCTGGTGGGGCCTTGAGGCGTGCACGTGTCCCCACATTGGAGTCGTCGCGCGGCAGCCAACCAGATTGATCAGCCCACGGCAAACGACGCCCCAACCCCCTCCACAGGACGGCACCCTGTGGACCGGAGACACGCTGATTGCAGGCGCGCAGGAGGTGGTGGACCTGCTGCGGTTCCTGGTGCGTGCGTCAAGAGGGTTTGGGTGCCAGCATGCATGCATGTGCTCATGGAGTGTAGGCGCCGCATGGCTGTCCCCCTTGTGTGCATCGTGCAGGGTCCACAGCCACAGAGCTGATCACAGTGCCGGGCCTGGTGGGTCTGGCGCAGCTCGCTGCTTGAGAGAGCCACGAGAGAGCCATCGTGGACGGGCGTGCGGTTGTGCTCCAACCAATGTCTCTCATGCCCATGCAGCACGCACGCACCCGCCCACCCACCCACCCACTTTTAGGGCAAGAAGATCTACTTTGTGACCAACAACTCGACGAAGAGCCGGGCGGGGTACATGGCCAAGTTCCAGGTGCGGCGCAATGATCCTTTCTGTAGGACATGCTCTCCTTACATTCAGATAAGCAAGGTCTTAACAGGGTCATACAGGCTGGGTGCCTTGAGCCGCTGAGGTGCGAAGGGAGCAGAGCGGCTTGGCGGAGGAAGAGGCGGAGGGCAGCCAAACGACACACGCGGCCGGCTGCCGCAGCTGTCAGCATCGCATGTTCAGGAACTCGCCTCCGTGCACACCTACCGACGCCCGACGTGGGCAACCGCACTGCCGTCGTGCCCCACAGGCGCTCAACCTCAAGGCGCACACGAGCGAGGTCTACGGCAGCGCGTACGCAGCTGCACAGTACCTGCGCTCCAAGTGGTACCGCAAGAAGGTACGGGCGGGGGCGAGCAGTTCTGCCTCCGAGAGGCGGTGTACCGCCGTCGGCGGCATGGAGGCGGTAATTGATGACACCCTCACGGGCGGTCGACCGCCGGAAGTCGCACACCAAAGGCAGAATTTTGCCCCGAAATGTGTGAAATCGACGATTTTCACACTTTCCCGCCAGTGAATCGCTGCTTCCGCCAGCTTCTGGTGGTTAGAAATGATTTCACCAGAATTTATCCATAAAGCGCTGGGTGCACGTGGTTCCGCTGAGGCACCCAGCCTCTATACAACTTTGCTACGGATGCTTTGTGTCCAGGTTTGTGCAAGGCCTCGTAGGATTCCCATGGGTGGGTCGACTTAGCAGGATCACTGGGTGGGTGGGTCCACGCTGCGAGTCAGGGGTGGACACCTGTCTGGCTGTGCATGGCTAGTGTGACGATGAGGGGTGACTGGGACGGTGGCAGCGCGGGGGAGGGAGCAGCGTGTGCGCCGCATCTCCCGATACAATTTGTGCGCGCGTGTTTGCGTCGGCGCACGTGCGTGACGCACTCACAATGATTCGCGTGTGGTTGCGTGTGCGTGTGTGCGTAGCAACTGGTTGGTGGCTACCGCCCCTCACAAGTGGTTGTTAGGGCCGGCACTGGGCTAGGATACTACGACTGAAAGATTCTCTGATGGAAAGCCGGTGTTACTTCTACTATTACTGTGCCTGGCTGTCACTGTACCTCTTACTGTTACTGTGTCTGGCAGGTTTACGCAATTTTTGCGAGGAGGGAGGACTCCCCACTCACCACGCATCACTCGCCACTCGACACTCAATCTCACATGCCGCGCGTGTGTGTGCGATTGACAAGGAGACCAAGGCGGCGGCATTAATCACGCACACCGCCCTCGCTCACCAGAGCATCACTCACGCATCACGCATGCATTCGTCACTCAGGTGTATGTGATTGGCGAGACGGGCACCATGGAGGAGGTGAAAGCGGCGGGCATCAATCACGCACAACCCTTGCCCATCAGAGCATCATCTCATCACTCACTCATTACTCATCACTCATGCACTCGTCACTCAGGTGTATGTGATTGGCGAGGCGGGTACCATGGAGGAGATGAAGGCGGCGGGTATCACGCCCGCCCCTCGCTCACTAGGACTAGAATATGTGACTGCTGGAAGGCCGACATCACTGCTTCTGCTCCCTGACACAATGTTGCTGTGCCTCAGGTGTATGTGATTGGCGAGGCGGGTCTCATGGAGGAGATGAAGGCCGCGGGCATCACCGCGATCGGGGGCCCACGTACAGCGGACACAGAAGTTCAACAAAGTCGACGTGCCCCCGAGTCAGGTTGGTGGTGACAAGGACTTGCCATAGGGGGGGAGAGGTGCTTGGCGGGGGGGGGCCTGCACGCGGCTCGGTGCCAAACCGTAACTCTTAACGGGGGGCCTGCCAACGCGGGCAAGAAGTTCGACGTGCCCGGAGGTTGTGGTGGACAAGGATGTGAGTAGGGGGAGGGGGTTGAAATTTGGGGAGGGGGGTTGATGGGGTGAAGGAGGGGGTGTTGAAGAGGGGGGGGGGATAGGGAGGGCCCGCAACAAGGCATCGCTGGAGCGTAGGTCCGGTGGAGGGGGGCCCGAAAAACTTAGGCTACTGAAATGGGTGGCGTTAGAAGACTATTACGAGGTCTACAGGGGGGGATGGGGGGGCACGCGGCTTGGTGGATGCATGCAAATCCGTAACCCTGAACGGGGGCTCGACGACGCGGGCAAGAAGTTCGGTGTGCCCGGAGGTCATGGTGGACAAGGTCGTGAGTAGGATGGGTATTTTGGGGGGGGCACACGCGGTTTGGTTGTGTGTCAACCCGCAACCCTAAACCCTAGATTGTGCGTGCATGTGAGCGTCAGTGATGCAGAACGGCTTGCCAGGTGGGCGACGCGGAGACACCCCCGTCAACCCTCATTCTGCGCGTGCTAGGTGGCTAGGCTCGACCACGACATCAACTTCTGCCAATCCCTCAATCTCGACACCCTCAAGCCCTCAAGCCCGGCACCCTCATTTCGCTCGTGCCTGGTGGGCGCCGTGGTGGACGGCCTCGACCGCGACATCAGCACGACTACTACAAGATCCCAATTCCTGTCCCTTCAAAAAACCTGCAATCCCCAATCCTCCTCCTGACTTCCCCCCCCCCTCCTTCTTTTCGAGACAGGTGGGCACCGTGGTGGTCGACCTCTACCGCGACATCAACGATTACCAATGTCTCGATTCCGACACACTCGCACCCTCATTTTGTGCGTGCTAGGTGGCTACCGGTCCCTCAATCCCGACACCCTCAAACCCTGAACTCTCCTGCTGAACTGCCCCCCCCCCCTCCTTTTCGAGGCAGGTGGGCGCTGTGGTGTTGGGCCTCGACCGCGACATCAGTTACAGTTACATCGGCTTTCCAGCAAAGACTACCTCTAGTCCTAGTACCACCGCCTAGACCCAAGTCCAGTTCTGGCCCTAACAATTACTTGTGAGGGGCGGTAGCCACCAGCCGGCTGCCTGCCAACGTGTAGTCCCAGAGCAAAAAGGAGAGCTATTGTGCGACGCCTCCAAAATAGGTCCTAACTGCTTCTAGGGGATAGGGGGTCAAGTGGCGCTTGCCAATCTACTTGACCGCCGAGGTGGAGCCGCGACGACCGCCGCCGCGACATCAAGCCGCCGCAACATCAACAACTACCAATCCCTTGATCCCAACACCCTCAAACCCTTAGCCCTGCTGTTGATTACGCACCGAGCACGGTCTTATACGCCTTATGGGGGTGACTGTTAACATCCACCATCATTGACCTCCCCCCTTTTCGTGACAGGTGCGCGCCGTGGTGGTTGGCCTGTACCGACATATCAACTATTACTGAACTATTGGCAATGTCTCGACTCCGACACACTCGCTCCTTCATTTTGCGCGTGACAGGTGGGCGCCGTGGTGGTTGGCCTCGACCGTGACATCAGCTACTACAAGATCCAGTATGCGCTCACGTGCCTGCTCAAAAACAAGGACTGCTTGTTCATCGCGGCAAACACCGACTCACGGGGCAACCTGGGGAACTCGTCACAGGTGTGTGCGTGTGCGCGTGCTCTTGTGTGTGTGTGTGTGTGTATGTGAGAGAGTGTGTGTGTGTGTGTGTGTGTGTGACGTACCTGCGTGTGTGTGTGTGTGTGTGTGTGTGCGTGTGCCTGCTCAAAAACAAGGTCTGCTTTTTCATCACGGCACGGTGGCTGGTCGAACACACATGCACACGCATTCACGCGCCTAACATGTGTGAACTTTTTAAACGAATCCCGAACCCCCGACACCCCCCATGAGTGGGCTGGCGCGGGCACAATGGTCGGTGCGATCATCGGCGCATGAGCTCACGCCGATGCATGCCCGTGATTCGCACAGCGTAAACCCTCCTAAACCAACCCCTCCAGCAACCCCCTAAACAAATCCTCAACCCCGGCACCCCCCAGGAGTGGGCCGGCGCGGGGACGATGGTCGGTGCGATCATCGGCGCGAGCGAAATGGAGCCGGTGGTGGTCGGCAAGCCGAGCACGTTCAGCATGGACCAGATCTGCAAAGCGAGCGGTCTGTCGTACAACCAGCTGTGCATCGTGGGGGACCGACTCGACACAGACATCCTGTGGGGAAACACGCACGGATGCGGAACGCTGCTGGTGCGTGGGTGTGTGTGTGGGGGGGGGGGGGGTCGGACTCGACAACGGACACCTGTGGGGGAACAGCACGGATGGCACGGTGCTGGTGGAGATGTGTCGTGGTGTGGGTTGGGTGGGGGGCAACTCGCACAGAACTCTGTGGAGAAAAACACGCACGGATGCGGAAACGCCCTGCTGGTGCGTGGTGGGTGGTGTGGTCGGGGGGGCGACTCAACAACATGACAACCCTGTGGAACAACGCACGGATGGCGGCACGTCGTGGTGTGGATGTGTGCGTGGTGGGGGTGGAGGTGGGGGGGGGGGGGGGTGGGGGGCGACTCGACACAGACATCCTGTGGGGAAACACGGACGGATGCGGAACGCTGCTGGTGCGTGGGTGTGGGTGGGGGGGGGGGTCGACTTGACACGGACACCCTGTGGGGGAACACGCACGGCACGTGCGTGGGTGTGGATGTGTGCGTGTGGGGGGGGGGGGCGACTCGACACAGACATCCTGTGGAGAAACACGCACGGATGCGGCACGCTGCTGGTGTGTCTGTCCTTGTTTAGCACGCTGTCGACCGACCGAGCACACACGCACACACACACAAAATGGTCCCGAGCACAACTTTTGTGCTAACAAAAAACATGCCCAGAGCAGCGCCGCCGTGCCCTGTCACCGCGCCCCCTTCAAAGGGTAGCCCTAACTCTCTGTAGCGCAGGCGGTATTGGGCGGGGTGGGGGCGCGGGGCGCGCGCAAACACATTCACACATACATACACTCGCTGTCGACCGACACACTCGCACACACGCTGTCGACCGACAGACACAACCAACACACACACACGCACACACACGCACACAGATTATGTCCGGCCAGGTGCGAGGTGCTGTCGGGCGCCACGCACACACACACATGCACGCACGCGCATGCAGGGCATGTCACGAGCGAGCCGCTCCAACCGGCACGCGCACGCACGCACACGTACACACGCACGCGCAGGTTCTATCCGGCGTCACGAGCGAGGCGCAGCTCAAGTCGGAGTCGAACGACATCTTCCCGAACCACTACGTGTCGACCATTGGCGACATGCTCACCGTCAAGGAGAAGCTCTCGTCAACGTGCGTGATCAGCTAGAGTTGAGTGGAGGAGCGCGCGTGTGGCTGGCCTGGCTTGGCTCGAGATGCGTGATGATGATGGATGATACATTCGTGCGTGACGATTGTGACGATCTACCGACAGGCAGCGTGTTCGAAGCTGCTCGGCGTGCGGCGCCCGCGGACCACCAACTGGTGACTGGCTACTGGCTGGCGGCGTGTGGCATGCGAGGCTGCGCGGTACGGACAAGATGGTGCATGTTCGCGCTTGCTGGGCCGAGCATGTTGGGCACTTGCTCCTCTGGCAGGTTCTTAACCGTCTCGCCTAAGCCCTGGACCTTGGTGTGACAGTCGCGAGGCACACGGAGGAGCGGGCGGGCAGTCAGACGGGTGGTGTGTGCGACCAACACACACGCTCATCTTGCGCTTGGCGCCGCTCGCCCACTCGGCGGGCGGGCGAGCCTTTTCTCAAGGGGGGGGGGGGGGAGGCATGGGAAGAAAAAAATGTGTTTTACATGGTGCTGCACATTGCAGATCTATGATCAGATCACGCGTAGTGGGCCTGCGTGTTGCCCGTGCGCCACCGCGTGCACGCGCGGACTATATAGCTCTCTAGCTACAAAGCTATTGCTTCCCCCTTTGACCAGGCGGCTTTGTTACATGGTGGTCCCTGCTCGTGGCATTCCCGTTTCGCCCTCACTCTCCAACCAACACAGTGAGTGTTCAGGCAGGCCGCCAGTCCCTGGGCTGCCAAGTGTCCCAGTTGTCGTCTGAACTCCCCTGCCTCCCTCCCCCCCCCCTCCTCAGTGGTGGTGGTGGTGAGGGTGCCGCGTGCGCTGCTGCCCCGCTGGTGCGGACACCGCGTGCCCCAGTGGCACGAGCAGCTCCCCGAGCGCGTCTGAGAACGGGTGCTGCTCCTCCCAGCCGTCGCACGCGCAGCCGCGGTTCTCGAGGTGGTGGTGTGCAAGCTCCGTGTTGGCATCGTGGGTGAGGTGGCCGGGGGACTGGCGGACGCCCGTGGATGAAGGCGGCAAGTGCTGCATTGTAATGCGCGCGGGAAGCGGGTGTGTGCGTATGTGTGTGTGTGTGCATGTGTGTGCGAGAGAGCGCGTCCGCATTCGTGCGCGCACACGCGCGCGCAGAAGAGAGCGAGAGCGAGCCCTCCGCCCCCACATCGCACCATGTTCCGCACTCCAAATCTGTTGTACGCGTTCGTTTGTTGTTCGCGGTGTGCGACAGTCGGGTCGGACACCCCACCGCGCATGCCCACACGCGGGCCCGGCGGGGCGGTGGCGCCCCTGCAGGAACAGGCAGAGGAGGGGGGGGGGCATTCGACGCTTCAGTCTCTGGAATGCGCAGCGCGACACCACGGCCGCTGCACTCCATCGGTGATGATGATGGATATGACAGTCTGTGTGACACCAGTAATGTAGATGTAGAAGACCCGTGTCGGCACTAGCGCCCGACACCGTCACAATTCCACCAAGGCTGCAATCGGTAGGCAACGGTAGCCATCGGTAATCCTCTGCTGTCATAGGTGGTCGCCTCGGAACCCTACCTGTGCGGGGCCCCCCTGTCACCAGGCTACCCAGGTACGTGCTCAGGCACGATTACGCGGCGAGCGCGGTCGTGTACGCCCAATCATCGCTGTCCCAGACAGCCACATGCATCACATCACACACCCTCACCTGTGTGAGTGCTGGCTGGCTGCTGCTGCTGCTGCTGCTGCCCCAGACAGATAATTGCTGCCGCAGACAGCAACACGCATCACATCACAACCCCTCACCTGTGTGTGTGCTGGCTGGCAGCTGCTGCTGCTGCTGCCGCCGCCGCTGCCGCCGTCTGCGGGCTGCTCCTGGACCACACGACAACGTCATCAGGGAGGCCGACACCGAGACGGCGACCCAAAGCGGTGCGCTCAATGTCGGGCTTGAGGACCTGGGGGGGGGGGGGGGCATGTGTGTGTGTGTGTTCCAGGCGGTGAACCAAAACGTTTTGCATGTGTGTGTGTGTGCATGAGTGCTCGTGTGTGCGCGTATGTGACTACACGCGCGCACGCGTACCTCATACGCCGCCAGCGTGTCATCGCGCGGCGCGTGGATCCCGCCCCCAAGGTACATGAGGTCGGACGGCGTGTTGCGGCCGGCGGTCGAGACGTTGGCGTGGGGGCGCGGAAGGCCGGCAGCCTGTGGGTAGTTTTGTGAGTGTGCGTGTGTGTGTGTGTGTATGTGTGTGCGTGTGTGTGTGTGTGTGTGTGTGTGTGTTTGTTGCGGGTGTGTGTTGCGGGTGCGGTTGTGCGGATGCCCAGAGGACAGGCGGCACGTGTTGCAGTTGAAACGTTGGTTGGCGTGGGCCGGCAGCCTGCGGGCAGTTTTGCAAGTTGTTGTGAGGTCGGAGGTTGCAGAGAGGAAGTTGTTGAGAGTGCCGAGAGGTAGACACGTTGGCGTGGGGGCGCGGAAGGCCGGCGGCCTGCGCGCGGGGGGTGCCAGGGGCAGGGGGAAGTTGTGTACGTGCACAGCTTTGGGCGCGCGCGTGTCGTGCCTCTGCCTCAAGCCCATCATCTCCTCCCCTCTCCCCTCCTCCCGGGAGGTGTGCGTGTGTGTATGGCGCTGACACATAAATGTTCACACCTTGGCCTGCGGTGCGAGCAGTCGGAACGCGCCCAGACGCTGCGCCCCCCTCACTCACACACACACATGCACACCCACACGCAGACACATACAAACACACACACACACACACAAACACACGCACGCCCCCCCCCACACGCTCACACACACATTGGCTTGGTTTGCCAGCATTCAGAACGCGCCGAGACGCTGCCCCACCCCTCACACACACACGCACGCGTGCACACCCACCCACACACCCGCACACGCACGCACCTTGGTTTGCCAGCGGTCGAAACGCGCCGAGACGCTGCGTCATCGGCACCCCCCCTTGCACACATCAACACCTTCACACACGCACGCATGCGCATATGCACACACACACACACACACACACACACACACACACACACCGCGCACACCCACACGCAC
Source organism: Chlamydomonas sp. UWO 241 (assembly GCA_016618255.1). Classification (NCBI taxonomy): domain Eukaryota; kingdom Viridiplantae; phylum Chlorophyta; class Chlorophyceae; order Chlamydomonadales; family Chlamydomonadaceae; genus Chlamydomonas; species Chlamydomonas priscui. The sequence continues at coordinate 24,435 of VFSX01000822.1, read as the reverse complement.
ACCTTTGCCTGGTCTGCCAGCGGCCGGAACGCGCCGAGACGCTGTGCCATGGGCATCGTTGGCCGCTGCCCGTTGGCCACAGCCTGCGCCGCTGCCGCCTGCGTGCGTGCGTGCGTGGGGTTTGAGGGGGCGCAGGTGAGTGCGGAATTGGAGGAGGCCGCCTTTTTGGCTCCATGTATTAAAATCCGAATTGCAGGAGTTCCTGGACGTTTTAGGTCAAGTCAAATGCAACACCCTGAGAGGCCTCATCACCAGCTGTCCGTGGATGTCTCGATCATTATCAGCAACCCAACATTGAGCGAGATGCGTGGGGGCAAAGTTCAAAGTAAATCAATTTGCCGTCCCTCCTCTTCGTGGTGCGTACGTGGTGTCGCAAAGGCTGTACAATCCAGCATCGTCGGTTGTGATGGAGTGTGTGTGTGGGGGGGGGGGGGGTGGGGGGGTGATGCAGAGGGGGAGGGAAGGGAAGGAGCTGATTAGAGCTGTAAGGGCTGTGCATGCTTGCAAGCACTGCTGCACGTTGGACCGGGACTGCGATGCAGATGCCTGCGTGTGTGTGTGTGTGTGCGTGTATGTGTATGTATGTGTGTGTGTGTGTGTTTGTGTGTGTATGCATGTGTGTGTGTGTGTGTGCATGTGTGTGTGTGTGTGTTTAGTGCATGCATGGAGTTCAAGGGAGCGTGTGTGGGGCTTGAAGGCACGCGGGTGGGGTTTGAGACAGTGTGCGTGGGGTTTGGCTTGATCCGTTTGAGGGACCGCGGGTGGGTTGGGAATCCTAGTTGTGGCATGGTGGTGGTGGTGGTGGTGGTAGTGGCTGCACACACACCTACACACCTACACACACACACCTACAGCTGTGCAAGCTGCTGCTGGCTGTGCATACACACACACACACACACCTGTGCAAGCTGCTGCTGACTTTGCACACACACACACACACCTGTGCAAGCTGCTGCTGGCTGTACACACACACACACACACACATGTACACGCACTCGCACACACGCACACCTGTGCAAGCTGCTGCTGGGTGCGCGCCGCCGCCACCGCGTCTGCGCGCCGCTTTGCGCTGGCGGCGGCCCCCCTCACTCCCACGGATGCCGGTCGTGTGTTCCTGCTAATGACGGAAGGCTCCTGTGTGTGTGTGTGTGTGTATGCATGTACGTGTGCATGTGTGTGCATGTGTGTGGTCCTTCGGCCGGTCGTGTGTTCCTGCCCATGAGGGAAGGCTCCTGTGTGTGTGTGTGTGTGTCTGTGTGTGTGCGTCTGTTTGTGTGTGTGTGTGTGTGTGCGTGTCCTTTTGCCGGTAGTGCGTTCCTGCTGATGAGGGCAGGCTCCTGTGTGTGTGTGTGCGTGTGTGTGCGTGTGTGTCCCTCACCTCCCTCTCCCTCTCCCTGTCCCTGTCCCTGTTCCTGTCCCTGTCCCTCTCCCTCTCCCCTCCCTGTCCCTGTCCCTGTCCCTGTCCCTGTCCTCTCCCTCTCCCTTCCCCCCCCCTGTCCCTGTCCCTGTCCCTGTCCTCTCCCTCTCCCCCTCCCCCCCCTGTCCCTGTCCCTGTCCCTGCTTCTGTCCCTGTCCCTGTCCCTGTCCCTGTCCCTGTCCCTCTCCCTCCACACCAACCTGAATCACGTAGTTCATTTCCAGCTCTGCAGCCTTATGGCGCACACGCCCAATGTTGCGCAGCGCGGCCGCCGCGCGTGGGTGGTGGCTGCCAAATGCGCGCGCAAACACCCTGTGTGTGTGTGTGTGTGCGTGTGTGTGTGCGTGTGTGTGTGGTGGCTGCCAAAAGCACATGCGAACACCCTGTGTGTGTGTGTGTGTGTGGTGGCAGCCAAAAGCACGTGCAAACACCCTGTGCGTGCGTGCGTGTTGTGTGTGTTTGTGTGTGTTTGTGTGTGTGCTTGCGTGTGTGTGTGTGTGTGTGCGTGTGTGTGCAAATGGGGGCTCCCAACAGCATGCGCAAACACCCTGTGTGTGTGTGTGTGTGTGTGTGTGTGTGTGTCTGAGTGTGTGTGTATGTGTGTGAGTGTGTGAGTGTGCTGGTGGTGGCTGCCAAAAGCATGCGCAGCCACCCTGTGTGTGTGTGAGTGTGTGTGTGTGAGTGTGTGTGTGAGTGTGTGAGTGTGTTGCGTGTGGTGTGTGGTGTGTTTTTGTGTGTGTGTCTGTGTGTGTGCGCGCAGGTGATGGCTGGCAATCGCATGCGCACACACCACATGTGTTTGCGTGTGTGTGTGTGCATGTGTGCATGCATGTGCGTGCATGCACGTGTGTGTGTGTGTGCCCCCCCCCCCCCCCACATACACACCTGTGTGCTTCATCCAGCAGCTCCAGTGCACAGTGGTGTGTGCATGTGTGTGTGTGTGTGTGTGCTCCCCCCAACACTGGTGCGCCTCCTGTCCTTGTGTGTGCGCCCCCCCTCCCCACCGCCCCACACACCTGCGTGCCTTTTCCAGCAGCCCCAGCACACAGTGTGTTTGTGTGTGTGTGTGTTTGTGTGTGCGTGCATGTGTGTGTGTGCATGTGTGTGTACGTGTCCCCACACCTGTGTACCTCCTCCAGCAGCTCCAGAACACGGTGTGTGTGTGTGTGCGTGTGTGTGTGCTGGGGGGGAGCATGTGTGTGTGTGCGTGTCTCCACACCTGTGTGCCTCCTCCAGCAGCTCCAGCACACGGTGTGTGTGCGTGTGTGCGTGTGTGTGTGTGTGTGGGGCATGTGTGTGTGTGTGTGTCCCCACACCTGTGTGCCTCCTCCAGCAGCTCTAGCACACGGTGTGCATGTGTGTGTGTGTGTGTGTGTGTGTGTGTGTGTGTCCACACCTGTGTGACTCCTCCAGCAGCTCCAGCGCACGGTGAGCACACCCGAGGCGGTCGAGGATGCATCCGAGGTTGTGGGACACAGCCTGTGCACGTGTGTGTGTGTGTGTGTGTGAGTGAGTGAGGAGGGAGAGAGGATGCATCCGAGGCTGTGGGGCACAGCCTGCTTGTGTGTGTGTGCGTGTGTGTGCGTGTGTGTGTGTGTGTATGTGTGTGTGAGGAGGGAGAGGATACATCCGAGATTGTGGGACACAGCCTGTGAGTGTGCGTGTGTGTGTGTGTGTGAGGAGGGAGAGAGGATGCAGCCTAGGTTGTGGGACACAGCCTGCGTGTGTGTGTGTGTGTTTTGAGGGGGAGAGGATGCATCCAGCCAGCCTGCGTGTGTGTGTGTGTGTGTGTGTGTGTGCATGTATGTGGAGGGGAGGGGATGCAGCCCTCTGCAAGGTTGCCCCCCCCCCTGTGTCCATGTGCATCACCCCAGCAACTGGCTGCGCAGCACCAGGCCCCATTTATTTGTAGGTATTTCATGCCAAAAGTGCAAGCAGAGAGAGAGAGACAGGGATCGGCCTCATAGGTCGAGCACGGTGTCGTATGCCTGTTTGTGCAAGTGTGTGTGTGTGTGTGTGCTGAGTGCAAGCGTACGTGCTGTGAATTCAGGGTGTACTAACAAGAAGAAAGCAACAACCACCTGTGTGTCGACGTGCGTCTTGCCCGGCGACTGGCTGCGCAGCGCCAGGCCCTAGGGTTCAGTTTTATTCGCTTTTCTATGGCATTAATCCTGTTTCCCAGACTGTGAAATCCATGAGGGTTAAGGTTAAACCTATAGACAGTGGAAAGGAGCACTGCCCCCCTCCTGTAACAGTATGACTCCACGTGCGTCTTACCCAGCGACTGGATGCGCAGCACCAGCCCTACTAAGCTAGTAGTTTTTGGGGGTTTTGTTTTTGAGTTGTTAACGCCACTCCATGAGGTGTCCCCCACGTGCTGCAGCATCCACCAGTAGGGCCCAGCAAGAGGAAGGAAGAGAAGGAAGCCGCACCCACCTGCGTGTCAACGTGCGTCTTGCCCAGGAACTGGCTGCGCAGCACCAGGCCCTAGCTCGTGTTTAGGGCAAGTTCAGGGGGGTTGTGTGTGCGCCATTAGTTTGGTACTCCTGACTGTAAAATGTACCGTGGTAAAGCGAAATTTCCACTGGAGCACGTTCCCACCCACCCACCTGCGTATCCACGTGCGTCTTGCCCAGCGACTGACTGCGCAGCACCAGGCCCTTGACCGCACGCTCAAAAGCGTCGGGCAGGCGGCCGGCGGCGTTGAGGGCGATGGCGGTGCATGCGTGGAGGGTCGCATGGTCAGGGTGGTCCTGCGTGTGCGTGTGTGTGTGTGTGTCTTGAGGGCGACAGCAGAGCTCGTGTGGAGGGTCGCGTGGTGGGGTGGTCCTGCGTATGTGTGTATGTGTGCGCGTGTGTGTGTGTGCGTGTGTGTGTGTGTGTGTGTGAGAGTGTGAGTGTGTGTGTGTGTGTGTGTGCGCGTGTGTGCGTGTGCGTGTGTGTGTTGAGGGCGACAGCAGCGCTCGCGTGGAGGGTCGCGTGTGTGTGTGTGTGTGTGAGTGTGCCTCTGTGTGTATGTGTGTGTGTGTGTGTGTGTGTGTGTCTTCATTGCAACGAACAGACCAACTCACCTGCGGCAGCCCCTCCTCTGCCTCTGCCGCCGCCACCCCATACTGATCGAGCGCGTCCTCGTACTGTCCTGATGACATCAGCACGCTCGCGGTGCACAGCAAAAGGTAGAGGCGGTGGGTCGTGGGGAGGTCACCGCCGTCCACACCGCATGCACACGCGTCCTCCCATAGCTGCGTGTGTGTGTGTGTGTGTGTGAGTGTGCGTGTGCGCGCACATGTGCGTGCGTGTGTGCGGTGCACAACAAAATGTGTAGACGGTGGGTCGTGGGGAGGTCACCCCCGTCCACGCCACATGCACACGCATCCTGCCACAGCTGCGTGTGTGTGTGTGTGCGCCCATGGGTGTGTGTGTGTGTGTGTGTGTGTGTGTGTGTGTGTGTGCGCTACACAGCAAAAGGTACAGGTGGTGAGTCTTGGGGAGGTCGCCTCCGTCCACACCACATGCACACGCGTCCTCCTACAGCTGTGTGTGTGTGTGTGTATGTGTTTGTTTGCAGCCATGTGTGTGTGTGTGTGTGCGTGAGTGTGTGCGGTGCACAACAAAATGTACAGGCGGTTGGTCGTAGGGATGATGAGAGTTTTACAATCCACTTCTGGCGGTCACACGTACGGTTCCAAAGCTCCAGTGGGAGGTCATTTCCATTCATACCGCAGGCACACACGTCCTCCCAAAGCTACGTGTGTGTGTGTGTATGTGTGTGTGTGTGTGCGTGTGTGTGTGCGGTGTACAACAAAATGTACAGGCGGTGGGTCGTGGGGAGGTCGCCTCCGTCCACACCGCATGCACGTGTGTGTTTGTGTGTGTGAGCATCAGTGATGCAGAAAGTGCTATACGCGCATGCTTTCGCATAATTTCGGGTCGTTTGGCGGGACCCGCGCGTAGCGCGGCGGGACGCGGCGAAGCCGCGTTTTGCCTTGCGCGTAGCGCGGCGCCCCCAGGCGCCTTGCGCGTGGGGCGCCTTGGGCGGCGAGCATCGGATCCGATCAGCGCTCAGCTCACGCAATGCTCGCTAGGGGGGGCGGAGATGGAGGAGGCGAGGTGGTTGGTCACACTTTTGCTTGATTTAAGTGTAACAGCCCCCCTGCCTGGCTCCTGCAGCAGATCATGCCATTCTCTAGTATTGAACACAATGCATCACTGGTTCTTACATCACCTGCGGGGGCTGCGCCTACTGCATGCATGCATGCAAACACGCCAAGTGCGACAGCTCGCCTGGGCGTGCGTGCTCAGTTGTTTTGCCCCCTCCAGACTGCTTCCATAGCCTGAAAACCAACATTTTTATGGACGCCATCAAATTCGGAATTCCAATGTGGCTCTGGCTTTCGCCGCTTGCATGCACGCGAGCCAGTAGGGGGGAGGGGGCGCCTCACGTCATGCTACGCCCAAGTAAGCTACTTGTCTGCTGCAGGGACAGATTGTGTGCTGATCCTGAGGCCTTCCCCCAAACCTCCAGAAGCGGGGCTGGTAGCACACCCGCCGCAGCGCTCTACTCAAGCAGACAAGTTAGCTACTTGTCTGCCGTAGGGGCAGATTGTGTGTGCTGAGCCACCCACGCATCTGCAGAGAGCGGCGCAGGCGCGGGGGTGAAGTGTACATGCAGATTTGCATCAGGGACACCCCTGGTTTACACCGAGAATCGACGCGCTTTGGGTGGGTTTGTGGTTGTGATGTTTGTGAGGCACAGGGAAAAGACAAAGTAGGAGAACTAAGCAAGAAATAAGGAGAGAAAGAGAAATGAGAGTTCAGCGAAAAGAACATACTGCCGTTTCACTACCAACAACACTATGGACAGCGGGGGTCCGGGGGCGCAGCCCCTGGGAAAATGGCCCCGTATAATCACGCCACAGCCCGCGTAGAAGCGCCGGGCCGGCAGGCCCGGCTGGGGCCTCCGCGCGTCGTAAGATCGCCATTACGCCAAAACACTTTCTGCATCACTGGTATGTATGTATGTATGTATACTTGTATTCTGTGTTCTCTTTCAAAGTTTGAGCTGTCAGGGAGGGCTGCTTCTGACGACCTTCGTTTTTTTCTGTTGCTGTTGCTGTTGCCGTTGCTGTTGCTGTTATTTTTGTTGCTGCTGCTGCTGCTGCTGCTGTTGTTGTTGTTGTTGTTGTTGTTGTTGTTGTTGTTGTTGTTGTTGTTGTTGTTGATGTTGTTGTTGTTGTTGTCTATCTGCTGTTATTGTTGTGCGGAAGTTGCTTGCTGCTGTTATTGCTGTGGTTGCTTGTGGATGTGTCTGCGCAGCATCAGCTGCCACCACCCATTACTGCCGTTGTCAACAGCATAACAAAACGGGAACACCTTTAGTTGGAACACCCTGAGTAAAAACACAAGGCCCAAAAGCTACAGCCAGCGAGGGTGACGCTTTACTACCACCCACCGTTGTTGCGAGCGCGTACGCGTCGAGTGCGTCTTCGTAGCGTCCGCTGTTGTGGCGGGTGCCGGCCTGCACATGTGTGTGTGTGTGTTCGTGTGCGTGTGTGTTTGTGTGTGTGTGTGTGTGCGCGCGTGTGTGTGCATGTGTGTGTGTGTGCGTGTGTGTGTGTGCGTATGTGTGTGTGTGTGTGTATGTGGCGGTCAATTTTAAAGTCTTGGCGTATTCGACTCGTGTGGCGGGTGCCTGCACACCTGCAGGGGGAATACAGCGCGTGTTTGGGGGTAGGGTGACGTAAAGCGTCTCAGGGCAGGGCAGGGTTTGGGAGGGGGCAGTTGATGCGCCAATTTTGAGGCGCCAATGCAGCGCAGTATCCCGTCGCAGAGTAACACGCAGCACGGTGCTCAAGCGTCAGCTGCCAAAGAGACCCTAGGTCTCTCTGCCACCAACCCCAGCTAATAGCCAGGGTTGGGAGCCAAACCAAGAGACTAATTCTCTCGATTAGCAAAAGAGCCTGAGCAGGCTAAGCACTTAGCAGGCTCTTTTGAGCTGCTTATTTTTAAGCAGACTGCGGTGCATGACTCCTTGGCACTCCCCTCCAGAACCCCGTCACAAACATTACTCCAGAACCACTCCAGCACTTCTCATGCGGGCACGGCTCCGGCGTAATAAATAAACTAACAGGCATGCATCATGAAAATTTATCATAATTACCGTCTCTCACCTCCTCCAGCACCTCCAGCACCTCCGCCACCTCGTCGCGCACTAGCACGCAACCACTGCTACTCCAGACCACCTACAAGCACCTCATGTGGGCACGGCGCAGGTGGCAGTTTCTCAACTAACAAGCAGGCAGCTTATACAAATTTATATTTACTACTGCCGCTCACCTCCTCCAGCACCTCCAGCACCTCCTGTGGGCACGGCTCAGGCGGCAGCAGCAGCTCGTCACACACTTGCAACAAACTCAGTTGATACTGACGATAGAGTGACTGCCGCTCACCTCCTCCAGCACCTCCAGCACCTCCTGTGGGCACGGCTCAGGTGGCAGCAGCAGCTCGGGCAGCAGCACAGATGCATAGTCGCGCGATGAGAGGTGGGAAACCGCCTGTGGTGAAAAACAGAGGGGAGGTGGAGGGAAGGGGCAGACAGTTAATACAAACGCAAGTGGCAGCAGCAGCAGCAGCAGCAGCAGCAGCTCCGGAGGCAGCACAGGCGCGTAATCGCGCGATGAGAGGTGGGAAACCACCTGTGATGGGCAGATGGCGAGAGGTGCGCTGTGCTGCGCTGTGCTGCGCTGTGCTGCGCTGTGCTGCGCTGCGCTGCGCTGTGCTGCGCTGTGCTGCGCTGCGATGCGTTGTGATATGACGTGGCACTTTGCTGTGCTGTGCGGTGTGCTGTGATGTGCTGTGCTCTGCGCTGCGCTGTGTGCTGTGTTGTGTGCGGTGCTGTGCTGTGAAGTGAAGTGATGCACCGTGATTGCGCTGCGCTGCGCTGCGCTGCGCTGCGCTGCGCTGCGCTGCGCTGCAACTTGGCACTGTGCTGCGCTGCGTTGTGCTATGACGTGACACTGTGCTGTGCTGCGCTGTGCGGTGCTGCGCTGTGTGCTGTGCTGGTCTGTGGCACTGCGCTGCGCTGTGTGCTGCGCTGTGTTGTGTGCTGTGTTGCGTCGTGGCACTGTGCTGTGCATGCATGCTGCACATCGCAACACCCACCTTGACATCTGCCTCGTGCTTGAAGCTCTTGGCCAGGTCCCACCACGTCTTGTACGGGTCCTCGGGCAGCTGCGGTGAGAAGCACGGTGTGGGTGTTGAGGATGGCGTGGCGTAAGGTTGTCTCAACTGCATTCCCTGGCGTTGCTTTCGGCAGCGGCAGCCACACACACACACACACACACATACGCACACACACACACACACACACACACGCACACCTTCCCGCTCGTCAGCTCGTGCACCTTCCACAGCGTTGGTTTCGGCAGCGCCCACCCACAAACATGCACACACAATGCCCAACACACACACACACACACCTTCCCGCTCGCCAGCTCGTGCACCTTCCTCAGCGTTGGTTTTGGCAGCGGCACCCCACACACACAAACATGCACACACAACACACACACACACACACACACACACACCTTCCCGCTGGCCAGCTCGTGCACCTTCCCCGGCGTTGGTTTTGGCAGCGGCAGCCCACAAATGATTGAGAAGAATGCCTCAAGGCGGTCCTCCAGTGTGGGGTACATTGCGCGATACTTTTGCTGGTCGTAGAGCGCCATCGCAGACATGCACGCACAGTCGGTGAACTGTGTGTGTGTGTGTGTGTGTGTGCAGAAGATAAGGCCAGGCGGTTGAGGTGCTTGGGCTGGTTGCAGATATGCATGCACAGTCGGTGAACTGGTTGTGTGTGTGTGTGGGGGGGGGGGGCAGGGTAGGGCAGGGCGCAGAATAAGGCCGGTTGGTTAAGGGTGCATGGTATGTGGTGTGACACACACACAGTTGGTGCCTTTTTACTTGGGCTGGTCGTACGTCGCAGATATGCATGCACAGTCGTTGAACTGAATCTAGGGGGGGGGGGGCAGTGGAGGTGGTGAAGGTGTGTGCGTGTGTGTGTGTGTGCAGGATGCGGCAAAGTGGTAAGGGTACTTGGGGCTGTTCGCACAGGGCGCACAAACGTACAGGGCACACACATGTACAGGGCACATAAACGCACATACACACACACACACACACACACAGAGAGAGATATCGTTACAGAGAACTCTGCACGGCAGATCTAGATAGGCTGTTTCTGGTCATCATTGAGGAGATTCCATTTGGAGGCGGGTGTCCAACCGTGCGCCAACAAGAGGGTGAATAACCTCATTCAAAAAGCAGTGGGGGAAAGGGGCAAATGCGGGTCACTGACGGCTGTGTTCGTCACTCCGCTTCGACTGAGTTTAAACTAGGTCTCGGCAGATTGACCTCCACAGTTGTGGAAATCTCGCTAAGAGGATCCACTCGGGTGTGACTCGCTTGGACAAGAGGTCCATGAACTCGGGGTGCTTGGCGATGTCGCGTTTGAAGTTGGAAAAGTGGGTGTTTGCGGAGGAACGGAACTTGACGGAGTGGGCGAAAAAGTCGCCGGCGCTGAGCCGGTAGGATGTGATGGCGCCGCCGGCATAGAGCGAAGTCATGTCCGGTCGGCGGTACGCAAAAAGGGCGGCAGTGGGGGGGTATATGATGTCGGGAGGAAGTGGGGGGGGAGAAGGGACGGGCGGGTGTGTGGAGATGTAGGAGCGGGGGGACGGGGGAGGTGGGAGGCGGCGGATGAGGGAGCCGATGAACGTAGCACGGTGCTTGTTGATCGTGTCGATGATGGGGAACGTACAAGGGGGGGAGGCATGCATCGTGGTGGTGGAGGTGTGCTCTGTGGTGTGAGGAGGGATGCCCTTGATGAGGCGGAGGAAGCGGTTGTGGGTTACTTCAAGTCGGTGGATGTGGGCCTTGTTCAACGTCCATGTCTGGCAGCCATACAGTAGGGCAGAGATCACAAAGGCGTTGTAGAGGTGGATCTTGGTAGTGGGAGAGATTGAGTTGGAGTTCCAGAACCGGGGAGTGAGACGGTTGAAGGCGTACCAGGCACTTCCGATCCGGCGTGAGATCTCTGAGTCGAGGATGTCGGAATCAGACGTGTTGGGAGCGTCATCAGAAGGGGCGGCGGGGGAGGACAGAATACTTCCCAGGTATTTGAACTTGGAGGTGGAGTGGACCAGGTGGGGGGTAGATGAGGAGTTGGAGGGGATGGTGATAGGGGCGGAGGGGACGGTGTGGGCAGAAGGGTGGCCGAGGGATTGTGCCACGGTTTTGTCGTAGTTGATCGCAAGGGCCAGGTCTGAACAGATGCGGTCGAGGAGGGTGAGCATGGTGCGGAGGTCTTCCTCGGAGGGGGCGAGCAGGGCGATGTCGTCGGCGTAGAGAAGGAGGGGGAGGATGGTGGTCAAAAAGTCCTTGCGGGACTCAGGGGTGTACAGTTTTCCGTCGATCATGTAGCCAATTTGAATGCCAGCGTCGGGGAGCTGGGCAATCAGGGACCGGACAACTGTGTCGATGTAGACATTGAAGAGGAGGGGGGAGAGGGGGCAGCCTTGCTTGACGCCAGCTTTGAGAGGGAAAGGGGCGGAGTATGCACCGTTGACTCGGGCTCTGGCGGTGGCACCAGAGTAGAGGCTTTCGATGCGTGCAAGGAGGGCAGGGTGCGCGCCGCGGTGGAGGAGGGTTTTCCAAAGGGCGGCGTGGTTGACACTGTCGAACGCCTTGGACAGGTCGACGTAAGCCACATGGAGGGGGGCGCGGGCGCGGTGTGACTCCTCTTGGAGGCGTCGTAGGGTGAAGATGGCATCGGAGGTGCCACGGCCCGGACGGAAGCCAAACTGGGAAGTGTGGAGGGTGGGCTCCAGCTGGAGCTTGAGGCGGTTGAGGAGGATGTGAGTGTAGACCTTGCCAGCGACGGGCAGGAGGGAGATGCCGCGGTAGGACTTGCTGCGCGTGGGTGGGCCCGAGGATGCGCCCTTGTAGAGGGGGCAGATGTCTGCTTGGTTCCACGCGGCGGGGATGGAGGTGGTGTTCCAACAGGTAAGGATGATCTGGTGGAGGGCGGTTGCGGTTGCGGTGCCGCCGTGTTTGAGGAGGGGGGAGGTGATGTCGTCAGAGCCGGGGGCAGAGTTCCTGAGGGATTTGATCGCGGAGACCACCTCGCTCAGAGTGGAGAGTGGAGAGTGGAGAGTGGAGAGTGGAGAGTGGAGAGTGGAGAGTGGAGAGGGAGAGTGGAGAGGGGAGAGGGGGGAGGGGGGGGGGGAAGGGGGAGGGGGAAAGGGGGGGACGGGGAGGGGGGGAGGGAGGGGGAGGGAGAGGAGGCGGGCGGGGGTAGTGTAGGAGGAGGAGGGGGAGGGAGACGGGGGCGGTGCGGGGGTGGTGGGTGTGAAGATGAGGTGGGAGGCGAGGGTGGCTTCGTCGACTTCGAGCGGAGTGGAGTGTGGAGGACACGGAAATATTCTCCAAACGCGTCTGCCACCGCCTGAGCTCCAAAGCACAGGTGTCGCCGACACGGAGGGCAGGGAGGGCGGCGAAGGGGGGCGGTCGACGAGTTTGGACAGCATGCGGTGGGCGGAGTGGGGGTTGTTGTCGTCAAAATCGTGTTGCACGCGTTGAGCGACACCGTCCCAGTGCTTGTTGGTGGCGCGTGCGATGGCGGACTTGAGCTGGGCAGTCATGCGCGCCTCCTTGGGGGCGTCACGGTTGCCAGTCAGTGCACTGTCGGAACGCATGGACTGAAGGTCGTGGGCGAGTTTGAGAGTCTCGGGGGGAAGGTAGAGTGGATGGGGACCTCGCGTGGGCGGGGGCCAAGGGTGGATCTGGCCGCTGAGTGGATGGCCGCGGTGAGGTGGCTCGTCATCTGGTCCAGGGTGGGAGGGGTCGGGGAAGGGGGGAGGGTGGCAAGGGCCTCCTCGACTGCTGCCGCGAAGTGGAGCCGCGTGTCAGGGTCTCGGAGCAGGTCGGTGAAATAGCGGGAGGGCGGAGGAGGACGGCGGGAGTGGGTGATGTTCCAGGCTCTGGAGAAGCGGAAGAGGATGCGCGCGGTGACAAGGGCGTGGTCAGAGCAGGCGATGGTGTCAAGTCCCCGGGTCTTGGGGCATCGTGCTCGCACGTCTTGCACGGAGCCCAGGTGAGGGCGGCGGACGAGGATGTAGTCTGGGATGTTGCAATCCTTTTGGGTGTTGCTGTACCAGGAAAATACGCTTATAGGGGGATGGGGGAAGAAGGTGTAGGTGACGGCAAGATTGTGGGCGGCACACAGGTCGAGAAGCCGGTGGCCGTTGTCGCTGATGCCAGGTTTGTGGTGGAACCCGGCAAAGGGGGAGTAGGGAGGGAAGAAGGAGGAGGGGCGGTGGAGGGGGGGGCAGGCGTACGGACCCACCGACGGGTGGGCGTCGGGGGATGCCGCTGTGATCTTGGCGTTGAAGTCGCCTGGACCAAAAGGAAGTGGTTTGAGGGGGTTTGGGAGAGCACGTCGCGGTGGAGTTGTTCGTAGAACGCGTCCTTGGCGACTGCGTCATCCGCGGCGTCTGTGGGGGCGTAAGCGATGACTGCGGTGACGGGAGGGGCGCCGGCGGGGCGGAAGCGTAGGACGAGGATGCGGTCGCTGAGTGCGGCGTAGCCGCCCTCTTTGAGGAGGAGCTTGGCGGTGTCAGGGCTGAGGAGGGCGCCGACGCCGTGGGTGTGTTTGGTCCCACCGGACCAGATGAAGTGGTAGCCATTCTCTTTGAGCGGCTGGCTACCGGAGCCGGGGTGCCGCACCTCTTGGAGGCCGCATATGTCGATGCGGAGGTGTGCGAGGTGTTTGGCGAGAGCAAGGGGGTGTGCCATGGGGTTGAAGCGTGAGCCATCTGCTGCACCCCAGAGGGTGCAGCAGTTGAGGTGGCCGCGATGAGCTCGTGGCGTGGGTGAAGGAGGTGGGGGCGATTGGTAGCCGGGGGGACGGATGGTGCAGGGACGTTGGCTAGTCGTCCTGCCCGTCGGTGGGGTGGGGCCCGCCTACTCCTGCCCCACCCCGGGGCCGGAGGGGGAGAGCTGCTCAAGGGACATGGAGCGGGTGATGGAGCGGGTGATGCGCTGACCAATGCCTGCAGATGCCTCGCGGATCTTGATGGCCTCGATCATCGAGCCCTTGCCCTTGTGGGTGACAAAGGCCGGGGACTCGTGCGTGGAGGGGCCGCCGTAGTCTGCGAACCCTGTGCCGGGGTTGGAGAGCTCGGAGGGTGTGTGCGCATCGGTGGTAGTGAGGGCGTTCTGGGGGGTGGTGGGCGAGTCGGCGGTGCCGGCTGCGTGGTCCCACCCCTGGAAGGAGGGGGAGCCTGCAGTGGCGTGGGTGGGGGCGGCGGGGGCGGCGGAGGGGGCGGGAGTGGTGGAGGTGGGGGATGCCGGGGCAGAGGGGGTGAGGGAGGTGGGGAGGAGGGCGGCGGCTGCGGCAGATGCGACTGCGGCAACGGCGTTGGCAGCGGCGTTGAGGGCGCGGAGAGGGGAGGCCGACCGGCCGCGCGCTGCAGGCTTGGCAGGCTTCGCGGCGGGGGCGGTGGAAGTGGTGGAGGGGCGCGCGGCCGGGCGCGCGTCCGGGCGCGCGGGCGAGGTCGACTGGCCGCGTTCGGAAAATTTGGCGGGCCTTACGGCGGGAGTGGTGGCGAGGGGGGCGGCGGAAGTCACAGGGGGGGTGAGGGACGTCTTGGGGCCGGAGGTGACGATGGCGGGGGTGGCGTTGGCGTTGGCGGGGGCGGCGGAGGGCGTGGGGGGGGAGGGGTTGGCGGAAGGCTTGGGAGGGGAGGTGGCGCGGGGCGCAGGGGAGGGGTTGGCGGAAGGCTTGGGAGGGGGGGTGGCGGAGGGCGCGGGGGAGGGGTTGGCGGAAGGCTTGGGAGGGGGGGCGGCGGAGGGCGCGGGGGGGGAGTTGGCGGTAGGCTTGGGGGAGGCAGCGGAGGGCGCGGGAGAGGGGTTGGCGGAAGGCTTGGGGGCGGGGGCGGCGGGAGGCGCGGGGGAGGAGTTGGCGGAAGGCTTGGGGGCGGGGGCAGCAGAGGGCCCGGCGGCGGCAGGCTGCTCGAAGCAAACGCGCTTGCCAGGTGGGGAACGGGCGCGCTTGGAGGCGGCCTGTGCGGCGGCGTTCACCACCTCGGACACGCCGACCAGGGCGGCCTTTGCTGCCTGGCTTGCAGGGCCAGGGGGGACGATGGGGGCCTGAGGGGCAGGGGGGGCGGGACCACGCCGCGCGCCGCGCATGGGCATGCGCATGGGGGCCTGGCGGGCGGCGGGTGGGTGGGCGGCGGCGATTGCCTGGGGGGCGTGGGCCTGGGCGGGCTGCGCTGCTTGGCCGTCGTGGGGCGGCTGGGCGGCGGGGCGGTCGAAGGAGATGCGAGCGTAGAGCTCATGGGAAAGTTCCAGTTCGGTTGTGCCAGCGAGCACGTGACCGAGGTGGACGAGAAGGAGGCCGACTCCCGCGCGGTAGCCGGCGTGATCCCTGGCGATCACACACACACGCACACACACACACACACACACACACACGCGTGCACGGCACACACATGTACAGGGCACATAAACGCACATACACACACACACACACACACGCACACACGCACCAACACACACACACACACACACACGCGTGCGCACACACGCGCATGCACACACATGCACGCACACACACGCACCTGTGGGTACGACAGTGGCCACACACACACACATAGGGTTGTGGGCAACCGTAGATGGACGGCCCCGTATATCCGTATATACGTACATACGAACGTATATCCGTAGATACGTATCCGTATATGTAGCACAGCTGCCTCATATGTATGTCAAATTGGGTGAGAGACACGCCGTTGGAACGCTGGATTTACAAGGGGCACTGTTGCTCTCGGTGTGATCATCATGCGTGCTAAGGTTTTTCAGTTAATGCCAAAACCGTATTGTGGCTGCACGGGCGGCCGCGGTGCGTGCGGTGCGGGAGCCAAGTCCTCTCCCTCCTCCCTTCCCCTCCTCTCCCTCCTCCCCCCTCCGTTGAGTCTACGACCTGATCTAGTTCAGTACCCAAGGGCCCCGTCCCTTGTTAAAACGCTGAGCAAGTAGTAGCCGAGGCCCTACCCCACCCAGACCCAGACCCAGACCCGCACCCAAACCCTAGACCCACCCACACACACACACACCCTAGAACCAAGACCCAAGACCCAGGCCCCAGACCCCGCCCCCGCCTCCCGCCCCCGCCCCAGACTACAGATCCCAGACTCCAGACCTCAGGCCCCAGACCCCAGACCTCGACCCAGACAGACCCCAAAGTTGTTGCGCCCGCCCTATGCGCCCCATGCACATCACCACTACCCCCCAAACCTGCATGCAATCGACAGCGTTGGTCATGAAATTAGCAATGCAAGAAGAATCGCCCGATTCCGTGCTGTACTCGGGGAGTAGTCTTGCCATTTGTGTCCCCATTGGCTGTCTGCTGAAGGACCTGCGGCCCACGTTCCCCCGTCCTATCTCTCTTGCTAACTGCTACTGAGGCTGTTTGCGACCCGTTGCGACCCGTTGCGGCCCGATCGCGTCGGCGTCAGCCGCAATCCACACAAAAATATAAAAAAACGTATATTGCAGTGCGTATACCGCCCGCTTTTGACATCCGCATATACGGTCGTATATACGGATATACGGATATACGGGATATACGGTTGCCCACAACCCTACACACACACACATGTGGGTACAACAGCGGCCACGGTCACACACAGCCACACAGAAACACACACATACACATACACACACACACATGCACACACCTGTGGATATGACAGCGGCTGTACTGACACTGTGCTGCCGCCTGTTCCAAAGTACACGCGCCGGAACACCTGTGCAATGGATGGGGTTCGGGGGGGGGGTACATGGAGTGTAGGGGACACATGGGGGACACATGGAGTCGATGTGGTTGGTAGGTTGCCGCCTGTTGCAAAGTACACGCGCCGGAGCACCTTTGCAATGGATGGGGTGGGTGGGGTACAAGAAATGTCGGTTGGTAGGTTGCCGCCTGTTCCAAAGTACACGCGCCGGAGCACCTGCAATCGATGGACAGGGTCAAGGGGTTCCGGGGAGTGTCAGTGGTTGTGCCACACCTACCGGCAGCGTATTTGACCTTGCTCGGCGTAAAGCGCCCGAGCGCTACATACGGGTGGCTGGCTACTGGTGGTGGGGGACTAGTGGGTCAAAGCTGGTCCTAGACAGGGCACTCGGACCCCAGATCTGACTCTACCCCGTGGGGGCACGGCCGGGGTTCACAGGCCCGCGCGATCGTGTCCCCTAGACCTCCACCGTAGCGGCAGCAGAAGCTCCTGATCAGTGTGTATCAGGGACATGGTGATGGGTTTTACAGACTGTGTGACACCAGAAGTGAACTAGCCCCCCCCCCCCTTCACACACACACAGACAGGCACAGACATACCTCCTCCA
Source organism: Chlamydomonas sp. UWO 241 (assembly GCA_016618255.1). Classification (NCBI taxonomy): domain Eukaryota; kingdom Viridiplantae; phylum Chlorophyta; class Chlorophyceae; order Chlamydomonadales; family Chlamydomonadaceae; genus Chlamydomonas; species Chlamydomonas priscui. The sequence goes on along the minus strand of VFSX01000822.1, from coordinate 7,553 downwards.
TGGTGTCGCTTGGTGGCAGCATCTGCGGCAGGATGCACATGCACTCACATAAACCCAATCGATGACGATAATCTGTGCAGCCTGATTGGCACCACTTTTAAACTGCCTCCCCACCCCACATAGACACACACACACACACAGACCCACCTCCTCCATATCACTCGGTGGCAGCATCTGCGGCAGGATGCGCCGGTCCTGCAGCAGCTTGAGGTAGCTTCCCAGAGGCAGCTGCTTTGTGCTGCGCTCGCGGGGACCGTCTGCGTCTGCGCACGCAAAACACACAGGAGCATGTGGTGTCGCGCTGGAATCTTAGAATTGAACATCAATAGTTCCAGCCAAGCCTTGATGCACTCCATTATCTTTCCAGATGCCACAACCTTGTCCATGCAATAACGATATCCCAATTGTACAATCTTATAAAGGTTGTCCAAAGTAGACACCAACCATGCACACACACAGGAGCAACATGGTGTCGCGCGTTGTGTGCTGACACCATGTGCTACAATGCGTGCACATACATATTAATATGTATGTATGTATATATTAATATAACGAGCAATAATTACTGTTCTTTAGCATGCAATTGGGGTGATGATGGTGGATTTACAATCGTGTGTGACGCTCTTAAGGGGTGGATTTGTCATCGTGCGTGGGCTGACGTCGTGTCCTGAGACACTCTCGTGCGTTGATGACACTTTGGGCAGGCCTGTCTCCAGCTGCTGATTAGTTGTTGGCTAGCTGCTGATTCGTTGCTGATTCATTGTGATTCATTGCTGGTTCATTGCTGATAAGTGGTTGGTTGTTGACGAGTGGTTGGTTGGTTGTTGATTCCTAGTTGCTGATGAGTTGTTTGAAGTACTCTCTGATTTGACTCATGCCTGCGTCATGTGTGGGCTGACACCCTGCACAACAAAACACACACACACACACACACACACGCACACACACACACACGTTAATAACAAACGCTTTGGGCAGACCTGTTTCCAGCTGCTGTTTAGTTGTCAACTGTTTAGTTAACAAGTTAGTTAACTAGTTGTTTGAAGTGCAGCTGCTGATGAGTTGTTTGACATCCACTCTGATTTGACGCATACCTGCATCGACCCCTCCGTGGGAGGAGGAGTTGGGTGAGCTGGACAGCCACTGCTGCTGTGCCTGCTGCTGCTGCTGCTGCGCCTGCGCCTGCTGCTGCTGCGCCTGCTGCTGCTGCTGCTGCTTCTGGGCCTGCTGCTGCACAACCATACTCCCCAGCAGCGCCCTGGAAGACAGCCGCTGCTGCTGCTGTGTCTGCTGCGCCTGCTGCGCCTGCTGCGCCTGCTGCATCTTTGCCTGCTGCACAGACAGACTCCCCAGGAGCGCCCTCGGGGGCGACCCCCCCCTCGACGCGCCCGGCGCCGACAACGACGCCCCTGCATGGGAGTTGGACCTCCCGTCGAGCTGGGTGGCGGGCGCGGGCGAGCCCCCCCTGCTGCCACCCCTGTCGCCTTTGCTGGCGTTGCGCAGCACCACCATGCCTGTCATGGGCGGGGCCTTGACGCGGGCCGTGACGAGCTGCAGCGCGTCGAGAGCGACGCTCTCCTACGTGTGCGTGCGCGTGCTTGTGTGAGCTGTGTGTGCGTGTGCATGTGCGTGTGTGTGTGCTTGCGTGTGTGTGTGTGTGTGTGCTTGCGTGTGTGTGCATGTGTGCGTGTGTGTGTGTGTGTGTGTGTGTGCGTACATGTGCGTGCGTGTGTGCGCTTGTGCATTTATGCGCGCTTGTACGTGTGCGTGTGTGTGTGTGTGCATGTGCGTGCATGCACTTGTGCGTGTGTGCATGCACTTGTGCATGTGTGCATGCACTTGTACTTGTGCGTGTGCATGTCCGTGCATGCACTTGTGTGTGCATGCACGCACTTGTGCGTGTGTTTGTGGTTCCGTGCAAGAATGGGTGCCTGCCCCCCCCCCCTCCCTTGGAATCCCCATTTGCCCCACTCGCATCTGCGCGTGCGTGCAGCGCGTACAGCCGCTTCAGGAGCGGCTCCCATGAGCACTTTTCTGCTCTATGCTGCAACCATCTGCCCTCGTGTATAATACATTTCAGGGTAAAAAGTTAAGGTTTTAGGGTCCAGCCCCTAGCCCCCCCCCCCTCACGTCTGCGCGCGCATACAGCACACACAGCCGCTTCATTTAAGGATCCTATGAGCTAGGTGCTGATCTATGGTGCACGTTCAGGGATTAGGGCTTAGGGTTTTGATCTAATATTTTAGGGTTTAGCCCACAGCCACCCCACCCCCCTCACGTCTGCGCGTGCGTACAGCGCATACAGCTGCTTCAGGAGCGGCTCCCATGAGCTAGGTGCTGATCTATGCTGCACCCATGCGCACTTTCAGGATTTAGGGTTTGGGTTTGAGGTTTTAGGGTTCAGCCCACAGCCACCCCACCCCCTCTCACGTCTGCGCGCGCGTACAGCGCATACAGCCGCTTCAGGTGCGGCTCCCACGTGAGCACGGTGCTGATGACACCGGGGCCCATCAGAGCTGCATGGTAGTCATCAAAGCGGGAGTCTTGGGCCTCGGACACGGGTAGAAGGTGACGCTCAACCTATATGTGTGGGGGGGGGAGAGCCAGTGTGACAGTGTGTGAATGTGAGAGCGAGTGTGACCGTGTGTGTGTGTGGGAGAGAGTGCGTGTGTGGGTGTATCTGTGTGTGCAAGAGAGCGAGTGCCACGAGGGGGAAGGGCGGTATCAGCAAAGCGGGAGTCTTGTGCGTCGGACACGGGCAGCAGGTGGCGCTCGACCTGTTTAGGAGAGAGAGCCAGTGTGGCAGTGTGTGTGTGAGAGAGTGTGAGAGTGTGTGTGTAGGAGAGAGTGCGCGTGTGTGCAAGTGAGCGTGTGCCACGAGGAGAAGCGTTGTACCAGCAAAGCGAGACTCTTGCGCCTCGGACATGGGCAGAAGGTGGCGCTCCACCTGTGAGATAGAGAGTGAAAGATTGTGCGTGTGTGCGTGTGAGAGAGTGTGTGTGCATGTGTGCACATGTGCGCGCAAGTGAGTGAGAGTGCGTGTGTGTGCCCGGGCCCCAGGTGGCGTGTGCGGTGACGTGGACACCCTGCCACCATCTACCCGCTACGCGTACGTTTCACCCAACCCACCATGATGCGCCCACCACGACACGATGGGGCTGCTGATCTTTGATGAACTTTGCAACAACAGGGTGCAACAACAGAGTGCAACAAAGACTTTGCAGATACAGAGTGTAACAACTCCGCAACAGCAACAGAGTGCACCAACAGAGGTCAGAAACAGAGGTCAAGACACAACAAGCCCCACCATGATGCGCCACGACGCGATGCGGCAGCTGATCTTTGATGAACTTTGCAACACCAAAAGGGTGCAACAACAGAGTGCAACAACAACTTTGCAGCAACAGATTGCAACAACTTCGCAACATCAACAGGGTGCGACAACACAGTGCAACAACAGAAGTAGAAACAAAGCCCACCATAATGCGCCACGACGCAATGGGGCTGCTGATCTTGATGAACTTTGCGACTGCCATTCGGCGGACGACCTCGCCAAACTGGCGGCGGTCCAGGTGCACCTGCGTATACACGCATGCGCAGCCGTTGGAACCATTCGAGGATGAAGGGAGGGTTGAGGGTGGTGTGGTAGGGCACTGTGCGTGCGTGCGACTGACTGCCAGGGAGTCGGTGGATGACCTCGCCAAACTGGAGGCGGTCGAGGTGCACCTGTGGGTTCAGGGTTTAGGTTTTAGGGTTCCAGGCTAGGGTTGTGGTTAAGGGTTTAAGGTTCAGGGTTCCAGGTTTAGGGTTAGGGTTGATGCTTTAAGTTTTAGGGTTCAGGGTTCCTGAACCCTAATTAAAGCCTGAAGGCTTTCATTAAAGTCTCAAGGTCAGGGGTTCAGGGTTCAAGGTTCAGGGTTCAGGGTTCAGGGTTCAGGGTTCGGGATTCAGGGTTCAGGGTTCAGGGTTCAGGGTTCAGGGTTCCAGGTTACGGTTTAAGGGTTGAAGACGCGTGCACGGCGGGGTTTGATTGTGGGAATGGTAAAGGTTTAAAAGGTGCGCACCCACAACCCTCAACCCTCAATTGGGAGCCTTGTGGCAGAGCGATCAATGCAGTGGCTAGGCCATGTGATGCGCATGCCGGCTTCTCGTCTTCCTCGTACGACTTTTGACTGCACAATGGATGTGGCTTGGCAGCAAGGCCGGCCTCCAGCCTCCTCCCGACACTATTTTCTTAAGCTACTGATTCAGCAGCTAGGCGAAACTAGTGGCACTCGTTCTGATTGGAAGACTTTTTCGGACACGGCGTTTGAGCGTGCTCAGGATAGGGTCGGGTGGAGAGCCGTGGTGTACGGTCCGGCTGCCCCTCAGGCGCCGGCCCCTCCACCACGGCGGTCAAGTAGATTGGCAAGCGCCACTTGACCCCCTATCCCCTAGAAGCAGTTAGGACCTATTTTGGAGGCGTCGCACAATAGCTCTCCTTTTTGCTCTGGGACTACACGTTGGCAGGCAGCCGGCTGGTGGCTACCGCCCCTCACAAGTAATTGTTAGGGCCAGAACTGGACTTGGGTCTAGGCGGTGGTACTAGGACTAGAGGTAGTCTTTGCTGGAAAGCCGATGTAACTGTAACTGGAGCTGCACCCTCAACACACGCACACACACACACACTTTGCACACGACACACGCACGCAGGCACACACCCACACACACCGTGTACATCTGCGTCGGGTTAATCCTCCGCGTGCGCTCCTGCGCCCCAAGCGTTGTTCGCGTCGCAGTCAGTCGATTGATTGCGTCGGCCGCAGCATGGACGCTGCTCGACGCCGTGCCGCCGGCAAAGCCGCCGTAGCAGCTGGCCGTCCGCTTCGTCTCCACCCACTTGCTGCCGAAGATGACGCTGCTGCGCCTTGCCGTGGCGGAGCGCTGGAGGGCGCTGCTGCCAGCGCGCTCACGAATGGACTGTAGAGTGCAAGGGGGGGGGGATATACACAGCTATTTCCTTCTTCTTCTGAGTTTGTGATCAGGAGGGGGGGGGGGGGGGCTGCGGCTTGCTGTGGCGGAGCGCTGGAGGGCGCTGCCCGCGCGCTCACGAATGAACTGTATAGTGCAAGTGTGTGTGTGGGGTTACAGTTACAGTTACAGTTACAGTTACAGTTAGTGTGTGGGGGGAGGGGGTATACAAAGCTGTTTTCTTCTTCTTCTGAGTTTGTGATGGGGGGGTGAGGGGTGGGGTGCTGCCACCGCGGTGGCGGAGCGCTGGAGGGCGCTGCCCGCGCGCTCACAAATGGACTGCATCGTGCGAGCGGGGGGAGGCGGGGGGGGGGGGGCACGTGGGGGTTATACACAGGTTGATTCTCCACGCAGGTTGACGGTCAGTTGCATGAGGCTCAGTGTGGTTTCAGAAAAAAGCAGAGGCACTGTTGATGCAATTTTTACTCTGCGCTCGCTGAGCACGGCACATGCCGAGTACAAACAATGCATGGCTGTGGCATTTGTCAACTATTCTAAAGCTTACGATTGCATAAACCGTGCGGCACTGTGGAGAGTCTTTAGATTATATAGTGTTCATCCGCACATTATTGATCTGTTGGAGGATCTTCACACCAACACCGCAGCTGCCGTGCGGCTGGCTGGGAAAATCGGGCACGAATTCCCCGTGTCGTCTGGTGTGCGACAGGGGTGCGTCATTGCTCCTGTGTTGTTCAATGTTTTTTATTGACCACATAGTGAAAAAGGCGCTAGCCATGATGCCAGAGGGGGCTGGCGTGTCAGTCGTGACCCGAGCCGGCGGCTCTGTGTTGTCGTCGTCGGTTGGACGCATAGTAATGCTGATGTATGCCGACGATTTATGTTTGTTCTCGCATGACCCAGCTCAGTTGGCGCTTATGCTGAAAATCCTTGACAAAGTGTCCTCTAGCTTTGGCATGCAAATCAACGCTGCCAAGACAGAAGTGATGATTTTGCCAGCAGATTTTGACGCTGATCTGCCCACGTTTGCGCTGACTGGTGGTGAAGTGAAGACCGTCTCTGCATTTAGGTATCTAGGGAGTTGGATAACCCAGAGTGGTGGTGTGGAAAAGGAGATCGGTGTGCGTGTCGTCGCGCGCTGGGCGTGTTTGCGTCTTTTGATAAGATTTGGGCCAGCAAGAAGATGCAAGTGCAGTCTAAGATGCGGGTTTACAACACTTTCGTGCTGCCCCACTTTCTGTACGGCTGCGAACATGGGCCCCTACTAAAACACAACTGACTCGATTGGAGGTTGCCCACTCTAACTGCCTTTCGTCGCATTCTGGGTGTGCGCCTGGTCGACCAGCACAGATAAACTTATATTCGGCAGGCGTGCGACACTGAGCCAATTGAGAGCCTTGTGCCAAAGCGATCAATGCAGTGGCTAGGCCATGTGATGCGCATGCCGGCTTCTCGTCTTCCTCGTACGACTTTTGACGGCACAATGGGGACTAGTGTCCGCCCCACCCCCGCCGACCCCTCCACGCCAGCAAGGCCAGCCTCCAGCCTCCTCCCGACACTATGTTCTTAAGCTACTGATTCAGCAGCTAGGCGAAACTAGTGGCACTCGTTCTGATTGGAAGACTTTTTCGGACACGGCGTTTGAGCGTGCTCAGGATAGGGTGGGTGGAGAGCCGTGGTGTACGGTCCGGCTGCCCCTCAGGCGCCGGCCTCTCACCCACGGCGGTCAAGTAGATTGGCAAGCGCCACTTGACCCCCTATCCCCTAGAAGCAGTTTAGACCTATTTTGGAGGCGTCGCAAATAGCTCTCCTTTTTGCTCTGGGACTACACGTTGGCAGGCAGCCGGCTGGTGGCTACCGCCCCTCACAAGTAATTGTTTAGGGCCAGAACTGGACTTGGGTCTAGGCGGTGGTACTAGGACTAGAGGTAGTCTTTGCTGGAAAGCCGATGTAACTGTAACTGTAACTGTTTCTTCCTCTTTTTCTGGTTTGTTGTCAGGAGATTTGCTGCCACTGCGGCTTGCCGTGGCGGAGCGCTGGAGGGCGCTGTTGCCAGCGCGCTCACAAATGAACTGTAGAGAGCAAGTGTGTGTGTGTGTGGGGGGGGGGGAATACAAAACTGTGTCCTTCTGCTTCTGAGTTTGTGATCGTGTGTGTGTGTGTGTGTGTGTGTGCTGCCACTGCGGTGGCGGAGCGCTGGAAACCGCTTCCAGCGCGCTCACAAATGGACTATGTAATGCAGGTGGAGCGGGGGGGGGGAGGGGGGGGGCACGTGGTGCGTTATAAGAAGGCTTGAGTTTGGGAGACTTGCTGCCACCGCAACTGGCAGTGGCTGAGCGGGTGGGATCGCTGCTGCCCGCGCGCTCATATATCGACTGTGCACGTGGAGCGCGTGTGCGTGTCAGTGGCACCAAGGATATGACACACACACACACACACACACACAAAAACACACACACTCATGCACAAATGCGCCATCAAAGGCGTCCGACGGACTGTAAAATCGACCACACACACACACACACACACACACGCACACACACGCACCAGGCTGGACTGCGCACGCCCCGGGGAAGACCCCATGC
>VFSX01000869.1:25000-26243 GCA_016618255.1 Chlamydomonas sp. UWO 241 | reverse complement strand
ACACAGGGACACACACACACACGGACACACGCACACACAGTCCCCAGCACGCACTTGTATAAACCGTCCCCAGCACCGGCACGATCCTCCCCACAGACGACGTGCCGTTGCACACACACACACACACACACACAGGGACACACACACACACGGACACACGCACACACAGTCCCCAGCACGCACTTGTATAAACCGTCCCCAGCACCGGCACGATCCTCCCCACAGCCGACGTGCCGTTGCACACACACACACACACACACACAGGGACACACACACACACGGACACACGCACACACAGTCCCCAGCACGCACTTTTATAAACCGTCCCCAGCACCGGCACGATCCTCCCCACAGCCGACGTGCCGTTGCACACACACACACACACACACACAGGGACACACACACACATGGACACACGCACACACAGTCCCCAGCACGCACTTGTATAAACCGTCCCCAGCACCGGCACGATCCTCCCCACAGCCGACGTGCCGTTGCACACACACACACACACACACACAGGGACACACACACACACGGACACACGCACACACAGTCCCCAGCACGCACTTGTATAAACCGTCCCCAGCACCGGCACGATCCTCCCCACAGCCGACGTGCCGTTGCACACACACACACACACACACACAGGGACACACACACACACGGACACACGCACACACACTCCCCAGCACGCACTTGTATAAACCGTCCCCAGCACCGGCACAATCTTCCCCACAGCCGACGTGCCATTGCACACACACACACACACATGCACCCACACACAGACACACACACAGTCCCCAGCACGCACTTGTATAAACCGTCCCCAGCACCGGCACGATCCCCCCCACAGCCGACGTGCCGTTGCACACACACACACACACACACACAGGGACACACACACACACGGACACACGCACACACAGTCCCCAGCACGCACTTGTATAAACCGTCCCCAGCACCCGCACGATCCTCCCCACAGCCGACGTGCCGTTGCACACACACACACACACACACACAGGGACACACACACACACGGACACACGCACACACAGTCCCCACCACGCACTTGTATAAACCGTCCCCAGCACCGGCACGATCCTCCCCACAGCCGACGTGCCGTTGCACACACACACACACACACACACAGGGACACACACACACACGGACACACGCACACACAGTCCCAAGCACGCACTTGTATAAACCGTCCCCAGCAACCGGCACGATCCTCCCACCG
>VFSX01000869.1:0-20000 GCA_016618255.1 Chlamydomonas sp. UWO 241 | reverse complement strand
TGCCGTGGCTCACTCGGCAGCGCACTCACACCGCACGTGCATGCAACGACTGTCACGCCTCGGTGCGCCTTGTCGCAGCGGTGGCGTCCACGTCGGCGCCTGCTGCTGCTGCTGCTGCTGCTGCTGCTGCTGCTGCTGTCAGCAAGGCGCCAGCAGCAGCGGGCGAGGGCGAGGGGGAGGGTGACCCGTCACCCCAGCAGCGCCCTAGCAAGCGCCAGCGCAAGGGTGAGTGGGCGCCCCAGGGCATGTGGAGCTTGGTGTGCCTGTCTGGCCTGCCTGCCGACACGCTCCGTGGTGTGTGCCATGCGCAAGCTTGCCCCCAACACACGCACACACACACACACACACACAAAACCAACCAACCAACCAACCAAGCGTTTCATGAGGCCGTCTGCATGCATCGGCAACGCCTGTACTACCTAACAGCACTACACCCCGGCAACACACACACGCGCACACACACGCACCGCGTCCAAGCCTCCATCCCCCCCCTACCCCCAAACCCGCCCTCCCCCCGCCCCTCCCCCCCATCACTCTCCCGCGTGCACGCGCAGCCGAGAAGCATGGGTCCAAGGAGCTCGACTTTTCCAAGTTCCGCCAGCGATTCGTTGCGCTCGAGGTGTGCTACCTCGGGCAGGATCTGCACGGCTTTGCGCGCCAGGACAGCGCGGAGGCCACGGTGGAGGCTGTTTTGTTTGGGGCGATGAAGCGGTGAGGTGAAGGCGGGCGGTTGAGAAGTTGGGGCATACGATTGTTGGCAGGTTGTTGTACGCTGCTTTAGTGTGGGGGCGTGTGTTGTGTGGATGGCAGGGTGGTTGGCGTGCGTGCGTGGGTGGCGCGCGTGTGGCGGGTGGTGCTGTTTGGGGCAATGCAGCGGTGAGGGAAGGAGGTGGTTGAGAGCCTGGCACGTGCTGGCAGGTCGTTGTACACTGCTGAAGTGTGGGGGCATGCTGTGTGGATGGCTGGGTGGGTGGCGTGCGTGCGTGTGTGGCGCGCGTGTGGCGGGTGGTGCTGTTTGGGGCAATGCAGCGGTGAGGGAAGGAGGTGGTTGAGAGCCTGGCCCGTGCTGGCAGGTCGTTGTGCACTGCTGAAGTGTCGAGGCATGCTGTGTGGATGGCTGGGTGGGTGGCGTGCGTGCGTGTGTGGGTGGCGCACGTGTGGCGGGTGGTGCTGTTTGGGGCAATGCAGCGGTGAGGGAAGGAGGTGGTTGAGAGCCTGGCACGTGCTGGCAGGTCGTTGTGCACCGCTGAAGTGTGGGGGCATGCTGTGTGGATGGCTGGGTGGTTGGCGTGCGTGCGTGGGTGGCGCGCGTGTGGCGGGTGGTGCTGTTTGGGGCAATGCAGCGGTGAGGGAAGGAGGTGGTTGAGAGCCTGGCACGTGCTGGCAGGTCCTTGTGCACTGCTGAAGTGTGGGGGCATGCTGTGTGAATGGCTGGGTGGTTGGCGTGCGTGCGTGGGTGGCGCGCGTGTGGCGGGTGGTGCTGTTTGGGTCAATGCAGCTGTGAGGGAAGGAGGTGGTTGAGAGCCTGGCCCGTGCTGGCAGGTTGTTGTGCACTGCTGAAGTGTGGGGGCATGCTGTGTGGATGGCTGGGTGGTTGGCGTGCGTGTGTGGGTGGCGCACGTGTGGCAGGTGGTGCTGTTTGGGGCAATGCAGCGGTGAGGGAAGGAGGTGGTTGAGAGCCTGGCACGTGCTGGCAGGTCGTTGTGCACTGCTGAAGTGTGGGGCCATGCTGTGTGGATGGCTAGGTGGTTGGCGTGCGTGCGTGGGTGGCGCGCGTGTGGCGAGGATGCCGTGGTTGGAGGTGGCGTAGTTCGGTGGGACCACGCGATGAGGGCACACCTGGTTTGGTAGGGGTCCGTGGGGTCAGGGCACCAGGGGTGCAGTGCACGGTTGACGGTTGCATGGCGGGGTGGGATGGCCTGCGTCATGCGTGTGTGGGATGGCGTCCGTGCCTTCTCCCACCCACCCAATCACGCACTTCGCCCCCCCCGAGCAGCACGAAACTCACCCCCCCTTCCCCCTTGGGCAGTGCGCAACGCATGCGTGTGTGTGTGTGTGTGCGTACCGAGACTGCCCCCCCCACACACACACGCGCGCCACCCCCACACGCCCCCCACGCATTTCCCCCCCCGAGCAGCACGAAACTTATCCCCGAGGGGACCCCCCCCTCCCCACGTTCCCCGCATCCCCGGCGTGCGTTACCCACCCCCCACCCACCCACACGCACGCACGCACGCACGTTCATCCTGAGCAGCACGAAACTCATCCCCGAGGGTGATGACTACGCGGCGCTCAAGTACTCGCGCGCACCTTCCCCCCCGAAGCAGCACGCAACTCATGCGTGTGTGGGTGTCTGGGTGTGTCGAGACTGGTGCCCCTCCCACACACACACCACACGCGTGTGTTATCCCCCACCACACACCACACACGCACGCACGCACTGCCCCCCCCCTGAGTAGCACTAAACTCATCCCCGAGGGTGACGACTACGCGGCGCTCAAGTATTCGCGCTGCGGGCGCACCGACAAGGGTGTGTCTGCGCTCGGGCAGGTGGGTGGGGGGTGGGGTAGGGCTTAGGATGGCTCAGGGTAGGGCGCGCCATGCGATCCTCAACAACAACAACAACAACAACAAAAACAAAAACAATAACAATAACAAAAACAAAAACAAAAATCAACAACAGCAGCAGCAGCTGCAGCAGCAACAACAGCAACAGCAGCAACAACAACAACAACAACAATGTGCAGGTCGTGGCGCTGCTGCTGCGCTCGGCCGGCAGAGCTGGTGAGGACGAGGTGCCAGAGGAGCGGGAGACGGACTTTGCGCGCGTGCTGAACCGAGCGCTGCCTCCAGAGGTGTGTGTTGGCACCGCTTGCTCCTAGCAAGTGGGTAGACTGGATTGCACTTTGTGACTGAGTGAGCGCGAGACCCCTCGGGCGCCGGCCCCTCCACCGAGGCGGTCAAGTAGATTGGCAAGCGCCTCTTGAACCCCTATCCCCTGGAAGCAGTTAGGACCTGTTTTGGAGGCATCGCACAAAAGCTCTCCTGTTTGCTCTGGGACTACACGTTGGCAGGCAGCCGGCTGGTGGCTACCGCTCCTCACAAGTAATTGCTAGGGCCATAACTGGACTTGGTTCTAGGCGGAGGTTCTAGGACTAGAAGGTAGTCTTTGCTGGAAAGCCGATGGTAGTTTTACTGTTACTGAGCACGAGACGGACTGCGCACGCGTATTCAACCATGCGCTGCCTGCCGCCAGAGGTGCGCGCGAGCAGAGCGGCGCAGCCTTGTGCTTGGTGCTTGCAGCAACGCTTTGAGATGGGTGGTAGCGTACCTGCTGATCAGCAGCACAGTCGTGCTCGCTCGCTCAGCAGTCTTTGACGGCCGGGCACGCGTGCGCTCGCCACCACTAAATCCCTGCTGCTGCTGCTGCTGCTGCAGCTAGAGGACGTGCCCACCAACTACCACCAAGTCCCTGCTGCTGCTGCTGCTGCAGCTAAAGGACGTGCCCACCAACTACCACCAAATCCCTGCTGATGCTGATGCTGCTGCAGCCCTGCTGCTGCTGGCACTGCTTCTGCTGCTGCTGCTGCTGCTGCCAATTCCTGATGCTGCTGGTTCTACTCGCTCGCGCAGCTGTCTGTCACGGCCGAGCACGCACGCGCCAGCCACAAAACTCCTGCTGCTGCTGCTGCTGCTGCTGCTGCAGCTAGAGGACATGCCCACCAACTGCCACCAACCCCTGCTTCTCCTGCTGTTGCTGCTTCGCTGCTGCTGTTTGCTTCTTTTCTGCTGCTTATGCGACCACCAATCCCCGCTGATGTTGATGCTCATGCTCTTTCTCATGCTCATTCTCATGCTCATGCTCATGCTCATGCTCATGCTCATGCTCATGCTCATGCTCATGCTCATGCTCATGCTCACGCTCATGCTCATTGCTGCTGCTGCTGCTGCTGCTGCTGCTGCTGTCACTGCTGCTGCTGTCACTGCTGCTGCTGCTGCTCTGCTGCTGCTGCACCCACCACTCCGTGCCGCTGCTGCTCCTGCTGCTGCCACCACCAAAACCACCAATACCTGGTGCCTCTGATGCTGTTTCCAACACACAGGTGCGCGTACTCGGCTGGACGACCGCGCAGCCAGACTTCAACGCGCGCTTCTCGGCGCGCGCGCGCCAGTACAAGTACTTCATCGTGGTGCACCCCCAGCAGCAAGCGCAGCAGCAGGCGCAGCAGCAGCAGGCGCAGCAGCATTCGCAGCAGCAGCACGCACGGCAGCAGCAGCAGCAGCAGCAGCAGGCGCAGCAGCAGCAGCAGCAGCAGGAGCGGGGGACGCCGGCGACTGCCACCGCTCTCGCCGGGCGCGAGGCCCCCCCAGGCGAGGGCCCGGCAGCGACAGCGGCAGCAGCAGGGACTCCCCCCTCGGGACAGCGCGAAGGTGGGGGCGGGGGCGGTGGGGGCGACACAGCGGCGGCAGCAGGCACAGCAGCAGCAGGCGCAGCAGCAGCAGCGGGCGCAGCGGCAGCAGCGGCGGCAGCGGGCCCCGGCCCAGCGCCTGCGTCGAGCCTCGACCTCGAGCGCATGCGCGCCGCGGCGCAGCACTTCCTCGGCGAGCACGACTTCCGCAACTTCTGCAAGGCGGACGTCGCGGCCGTGAAGAGCTTCCGCCGGCGCGTGATGTCGTTCAGCATCGACCCCGTGGGGCTGGCTGACGTTGCCACAGGCGCACAGGTGCGCCTGTGCTTGGTTTTCAGCTTGAGTCAGGGTGTGTGCTGGTGCGTGCTCAGGGTGTGTGGTGTGTGTGCGCTGGGTTGCGGCCGTCAAGAGATTCTGCCGGCGCGTGATGTCGTTCAGCATCGACCCGGTGGGGCTGGCTGACGTCGCCACAGGCGCGCAGGTGTGTGTTTAGTGTGTCTAAAGGGTGTCGGTGTGTGTGTAGAGCTGCAGGGTTGAGGGATTTGTGTTACGGCTTAGTTTGGAGGGCGCAGGCCCTGGTCGGCTGGCGCGCTGCGTGGCCTTGCGGGGCGCCTAGTAGAGCCCCCCTAGACGTGTAGTCTAGGCCTTAACTCACGCCCCGGGGTCCTCCGAGCGCGTACGTGTAACCTACGCCCAGGTAGCCAGCCATTTTCCCACTGAAACTGAGTAAGGTGTCGGGCGCTAGCGCCGACACAGGTCTTATATACATCATTACTGGTGTCACACAGATTGTCATATCCATCGTCATCAACACTAGCACACAGGGGGAGAGCAGGGTGCAAAACTGCCATGTTTACCACCTTTTAGGGATTCCTGCCGATGGAGCGTCTGTTCGTTCTACATCCTGCCCCTTCGGGTAGGGGCACCCCTCACTGCAAGCCACCATCCTCACAGGTTTCATTGGGAGAGTCAAAGTGAACCGATCCAAGCCAGGCGGTATGTTGCAATGCGCAACCTTGGGTTGCGTCGTGAGGCCGTCAACAGCCAGGCGTGCTGAAGAGGCGTCTGCCGTTGTGACTAGCACATACTAGCCAAGCCAGACCGTATGCTGCTAGGCCCAACCAGTGCTGCCAGACATGGTGACCCCAACCTTGGACCCCAACCTTGGACTGCCCGCAGGTGTACGCGCTCAACCTGAGGGGCACCGCGTTCCTGTGGCACCAGGTGTGTGCGTGTGTGTGTGTGTGTGTGTATGTGCATGCATGTATGTGTGTGTGTGCGCTCAACCTGCGGGGCACCGCGTTCCTGTGGCACCAGGTGTGTGCATGTGTGTGGGGGAGCACGTGTGTGTGTGTGTGTGTGTGTGTGTTTTGCGTCTGTGTGTGTGTGTGTGTGTGTACGCACGTGTGTTTGCGTGCACGTGTATGTGGCCACACACACACACACACACACAACTGCACATGTGCGCTGCCTGGCCTCGATGCTGCTCATGATCGCACACACGGCGGGGGCCTCACGTTCGCCGTGGTGGTGCGGGAGCATGTCAGCGACGCTCGCCACGCGCTCGCACGCGGCACGGAGCGAGCTCTCACCACGCTGCTGGGGCCGCATCACGTGACCGTGGTGCAGGCACGCGTCATGTTTGCTAACGAACACGAGCAAGGTGGTCTTCACGGTCGCGAACGAGGGGCATGCGGCGTTCATCCGCGCGCGCATGCTCCTGCCGCGGTGCACGGCAAACGTGAGGCGGCCGGGCTGTGCCATCTTCCCACACCTGCCGTATGCCGAGCACCAGAGCCAGAGGCGCATGGCAATGCGGGGAGGTGGGGCGGGGGCGGGAATGACGGCGGGGGCGGTCGCGGCTGCGGTCGCAGCAACGACGGCGGCGGCGGCGGCGGCGGCCGGCGGCTACGGTGACGACAGGGGCGGGGAGAAGGGCGGGGACGGCACGGGTGACGGGGGCAAGGGAGGGGGCATGGGCCCGGGGGGCTGCGACGTGACCACGCCCCCCCTCAGCTGAGCGGCCTGCGGATCATGAACTGGAACATTATGAGGGGACATGACCTCTTACACAATCACCCCACCCTCACCAAGTGGCTGCAGGCAAATGCGTATATCGTGGCGTTCACCAAAACCGGGCATTCCGGTAAGCCCCCACCTGCCATCCCAGGATTCAAATGCCTCGCATGCAGCCAGCGCCCCCACAAATCAGACAGTGGGGGGGTTGCGCTGTATGCTAGCCATGCTGTTACGGGGAGGGTCAGCGTAATTCGGGATGTGCCCGAGCTTGGGATGCTCTGGTTTAGGATCACGGGCGCTAGGGACGTGTACGCGTGCGCCGCGTACATCCCCCACGCGAAATCCAAGTATCTGCTGCTCGAGGGGGGGAACCTGTCAGTAGAGGCACAAATAACAGCCCTGGTAGAGGGCATCTCTAAGTACCGGGCAGGGAAGGTCCTCGTGCTGGGCGACCTCAACGCACGCACAGGGCAGGAGGATGATAGGGATAGGGACAGGGGAGAGGGGGGGCCGCCCCCCCTGGGGTGCGCGAGGGCGACATCGCGCAGGCAGGGCGGGTGGGACCGAGAGAGTCGGCTGACCGCGTGCACAACGCGCATGGGCAGCGCCTGCTGCAGTTATGCCGGGACATGGGAATGGTTATCCTTAATGGTCGCCTTCCGAGGGATGAGCATGGGGCCCTCACCTACAACGCACTGGGGCAGGAAAAACGTAGTCTGGTCGACTACTTTGTGGCGTCCCCTGACCTCGCCTTTAGTGGCGCGGGGGCACCACGGCCGGGCACTACCCTACATGTGCACGACCAACACCCACCAAGGCTAGGCGGGGGCAGGTTTGACCACAGACCAGTAGTACTGACCCTTACTTATGAGCCCGTTACTGCGGTACCTGCGGCTCAGGCCGGCGCCCCGAGCGAAACGCCGGCCAGGTTTAGGTGGCCACAGGGGGGCGAGGGGGCGTACGCACAGCTCCTGGGGGGGATGACGACGGATATTTTGGGAGCTCGGGGGGCACCAACGGTGGATGAGGAGCTCAGCCGCCTCGAGGGCGCGTTCGAGCGGGCAGCCCGGGCGTTGCACGCGTCGGGTGAGGTGGGTGCGGTTTTGGTGCGGCCCATGACCGGGGACGGGGGAGTGCGACCACACAACATATGGTACGCTCAGGAGTGCAAGGACGCACGCCGCGCGTGCCGGGAAGCGGAACGAGCGCACGGGGCGCAGTCACCGGCAGCCAAAGAGGCAGGGAAGGCCTATAGGCGGACCGCGCGGCGCTCCCGCCGCGCGAGCGAGGCCCGGGAACACTCCGAGCTGATTGAGGACAGGAAGGGGAACCCTCGGCGGTTTTGGCAGCGGTTGAAACTGCCTGGCCAGGCGGTCGGTCTGAGGGACGTGGAGGGGTGGACAGATTATTTTAGGGATTTGCTGGGGGACAACCATGCTAACGCCACTGATACGACTCATACGACTACTACGACTTACACGGATGATGCCACTGACCATGGGCACGGGGCCCCGTTTGCCCTCCCCACGACGAAGGCCACGGAGCGGGCGGCAGCGCTAAATAATTCATTTACTGAGGCGGAGGTGTGTGCGGCACTGATGGGCATGGACGCGGGCAAAGCCCCAGGCGTAAACGGCATGCCAATAGAGTTCTATCAGAGGGCATGGGCTAGGGCGGCGGAGGGGGGCGATGCAACGGATGCTGTGGATGAGGAGCACCTGCTCGCTGCCCCCATCACACACCTGCTCAATCGGGTCTTCCGTGAGGGGTACCCGACTGCATGCCACTTGGGGGCAACCACGCCGGTGCCAAAGCCGAAAGGCAGCCTAGACGTGCGGGACGATTACCGAGGGATCACGGTGGGGAATGCCCTCGCCAAGCTATACAGCCTGGTGCTTATGAACAGGCTGGACGCCTTAGCAGAACGGGAGGGGTACCGGGCGCGGGGCCAGGCAGGCTTCCGGAAGAAGAGGGGGACCCCAGATAATGCCTTCATCCTGCAACACCTTATTGAGAAGAGCGGCCTCCAGCGCAAACCGCTGTACGCCGCCTTTATTGACTTCAGGAAGGCTTACGATTACGTGCACCGCCCACTGCTTTGGGAGTGCCTTAACAGCCTGGGGGTACATGGGGAGGTCATGGCGGCGCTGATTGCCATGTACGATGGGTCCGCAATGTGTGTGCGCATCGATGGGAAAGTGGGACCTGCGTTTCCTTCACACAAGGGGGTCATGCAAGGCGACCCACTGTCACCGCTGCTGTTTGGGCTTTTTATTGACGCATTGGAGGGAGTACTAGACGCAGAGCTCCCGGGTGATGGGGTGGAGATGGCGGGGCGGTGACTACGGCTGCTGCTGTACGCTGATGACTTGACGCTGCTGGCAGAGACGCCGAAGCGCTTCAACGCATGCTAGATACTCTGCACGCCTTTTGCGGCACGCGCGCACTAACAGTAAACGTTAAGAAGTCAGAAGGGGTGGTGTTCAATGACCAGTTCTGCCCAGTCGGGGCAGCAGGGGGGAGGGTAACGCTGAAGTTTGCAGGAGCAGATCTACCCATGACACACGAGTTCCCATATCTGGGCATGCTCTTTCACCACCGGCGGGCAGTGGGGGGGGACCTGGGCACCCGACGCTCAAGGGGCCAGCGCACCAGATACGCGCTAACTCGCAGATGCTATATGATACGCCTTAATAATATTGGCATTAAGGCCCACCCGTTCGACACGCAAGTACGGCCTGTGCTCAATTACGGGTGTCAGGTGTGGGGCCCTGCGATGATGGCGGATGCTGGGGGGGGCGTGTTTGCCGGGGCGGGCGGACGGTCGGAGAGAGGCAGGAGTGGGAGGGGCGCTAAGGCCGCACGTGACGGATGGCGCACCCTGGAAGAAGTGCTTCTGCAATTTACTCGTGCGTCCCTAGGAGTCCGCAGCAACGGGCAGCAACTGGGTATTTTGGCGCGGGAGGCGGGGTGGCGGCCGCTGGCGGCAGATTGGCTGCACCAGGCGACGCGCTTTTGGGATAAGGCGCGGGGGCGGCCTGACGGTGACCTGCTTAAAGATGCGATGCGTGAGAGCTGGGGGCTGGCGGAAGCGGGGGGGGCGTGCTGGGTGGCACGCTTGCAGGTGTGCCTCGGAACTGTGGGGCACACCCTGGCGTAGGACCAGGAGAGACCGGTACGCATCACCTGCTGGACGTGGCGACCGCGGCGTGGCTGGCCGCCGCGACAAGCACACCGGCGCTGCCGAGCGGCACTACCGTGCGAGATGTACCTGAGGAGTGGTCGCGCGGCTTTAAGATGCTGACCTACATGCGGTGGATGGCGGGTAGCGACAGCGAGCCGCCGGCCCTTTTGAGCTCAGGGCTGAACAGTACTGCCCGGATCACGGCTCTAGCTAGGTTCAGGATGGGGCTCCATGAGCTGCAGATAGAGCGGGGATGCTACGCCGTGGCGGGACAGCGGCAGCGAAGCAGCCAGCGGGCGTGCTGTCTATGCGGTGGGCTAGAGGATGAGGCACACATGGTATTTGAGTGCCCTGCCTATGAAGAGGCACGGGTGCGGGCCCACAGCCTGTTTCGGTCCATCCCTCGCCCCGAGGAGGCCAATTAGATGAGCGGATGCGAGAGTTTATGAATCCTCGGCCAGGCCAGGAGAACCCCAGGTTCTGGCACGAGTTGGCTGACCTCCTTGTCGCCTGTTTTGAGACACGCACCGCGTGCACAGCAATCATGATGGCAGATGGCATGCTAGGGGTCTAATTTTGACAGCTGCCGGCCTCTTTCCTAGGGTCTAATGCGCCATCAAAGGCGTCCGACGGACTGTAAAATCGACCACACGCGCGCACACACACACACACACACAGGTGCGCTGCATGGCCTCGGTGCTGCTCATGGTTGCGCACACACACACACACACACGCACACGCACACGCGTGCAGGTGCGCTGCATGGCCTCGGTGCTGCTCATGGTGGGGCGTGGCCACGAGTCGCCAGACATCGTTGCGAAGCTGCTGGACACACACACACACATGCACACACACACACACACACACACGCACACACACACAGGTGCGCTGCATGGCCTAGGTGCTGCTCATGGTGGGGCACGGCCACGAGTCACCAGACATCGTTGCGAGGCTGCTGGACACATACACACACACACACACACGCACACACACACGCGTGCAGGTGCGCTGCATGGCCTCGGTGCTGCTCATGGTGGGGTGTGGCCACGAGTCGCCAGACATCGTTGCGAGGCTGCTGGACCTTGACGTGATGCCGCGCAAGCCACAGTGAGTTCCAGCCCTCTCTCTCTTTCCCTCTCTCACTCTCTCTCTGTATTTCTCTCCCTCTCTATCTCCCTCTCTCCCTCTCCCTCCTTCCCGCTCGCTTTCACACACACTCTCTCTCTCCCTCTCGCTCTCCCTCCCTCCCTCTCCTTCTCCCTCCCTCTCCCTCTCTCTCTCTCTCCCTTTCTCTTTCTCTCACACCCACATGCACGCACACGCACACACACACACGCACACACACACACACACACACACAGATACACGATGGCCCCCGAGGAGCCGCTGCTGCTGTACGCGTGCGACTTCGACGGCATGTCCTTCCGGCGCACGCAGGTTTGTGGTGGTCGATTTTTTACAGTCAGTTGCAACGCCGCTCACAAGTGATTGCGAGGGCCAGAACTGGACTGAGCCTGCGCGGCGGTTCTAAGGCCAGAACATGTCTCTCAGTGATTCCGTTTAGGATCTTGGAAAAACGATGGCTCAACCCGGGCCTCACGCTCATTTCGCCTATATCAACCCGACGGGGGCGAATTCTTCACACTTTTTCGGGTCGGAATTTGCGCAATCTCAACCCGGAAATGCACTTTGTCGGGTTGCGGGTTGGCTTACGGAAACACTGATGTCTCTGCTATGAAGCCGATGTTTCAACGCCATTGTGGCTCAACACCATCAAAATAAGCTAGATAAGACATGGACAGCTAAATTCAGTTGATTAATTAATTCGTGTGTTGACACACTTTCACCTACCCATCTATCAAATCCAACGTGTCGCTGAAGCGACAAGTTGACACGGCCTGGGTGGTCGTGCTCGAGGCTGTTCCCCCCACACACACACTCAAACACGCACACACACACGCACACACGCACGCGCACACACGCATACACACATTCGCACCCGATGTTGCTGTTGCTGTTTGGGGACGCTCGTATTGACGTACTAGGCGTGTGCTCGTGCGCCCTGAGGCCGAGGCATGCAGACACCCGCACCCTGTCCCACTGTGCGTGCGTGTATCTCGCACACACACACACACACACACACCGCCTCCCCCGCCACCCCACCACTGGCTACCCCCCTCACCGATTGCCCTCCCCACCCTCACTCTCCCCCCACTCCCTCCGCCTACCCCCCCCACGCACTCCCCCCACGCTTCTCCCACTGACGCAGCGCGCGGCCGAGGGCAATGTTGAGGTCCTCACAGCCGCGCTCGATCACCACCTCGTGGCAGGTGTGTGTGCGTGTGTGTGTGTGTGTGTGTGTGTGTGTGCGTGCGACCGAGGGCAACATTGAGGTCCTCACGACCGCACTGGATGACCACCTCGTGGCAGGTGTGTGTGGGGGGGAGGCTAGTGCGTGTGTGTGTGTGTGTGTGTGTATGTGTGCGGCCGAGGGCAACGTTGAGGTCGTCACGACCGCACTCAATCACCACCTCATGGCAGGTGTGTGTGTGTGTGTCTGTGTGTGTGTTTGTGTGTGTGCGGCTGAGGGCAACATTGAGGTCCTCACGGCCGCGCTCTATCACCACCTCGTGGCAGGTGTGTGTGTGGTGGTGGGGGGGGCTCGTGTGTGTAGGGTGTGTCTGTGTGGTGTTGTGTGTGTTGTGCGTGGTGTGTGTGTGGGTGTATTGTGTGTGTGGGGTGTGTGCATGTGTGTGAGGTTTAGAGGGGAGGGGGGCTCAACTTTCAGCGTGTGGTCGTGGCTGGTACCAGTTGTGTTATTAAGGAAACCAAGAATGTCCCGTTACCCGCCGCAACATAGGAGGGAACATGCCGAAGTTTCTTTGTGGAAAAGTGCGAAAATCCTTTTCGGAGCAAACTTCGCGCGATTTGCCCCCGCAGTTTCCCCTCAAATTTCCCGGGTTGCCCCCGCTGCGGGGCTGCGGGGGCGCTAATGGCACCAATGGCTGGTACGTGTCCCGCTGTATATGCGCACACGCGTGTCCCTGCTACGTCTCCCATGGACACCGTTCACTTTGTCAAGATCGCAGGCGCGGGCCCGGAGCCCCATGGTCGACGGCCCGCATGCAACCCTCTATTCCTCTCTCTCTCCCTCCCCCCTCTCTTTCTCTCTCTGCCTCTCTCTTGCGCGCGGCTGGTACGTCTCCCACGGGCATCGTGTCAAGATCGTATGCACGGGCTCAGCAGCCCCAGAACTGACGGCCTGCCCCCCCCCCCCCTCTCCCCATCGCTCTCTCTCGTGACTGGTATCCACCCCTCGAGAGACACTTGATGGCCCCACGGCTGACTACACACACACACACACACACTCAGTGGTGTCATTAGCGCCCCGCAGCCCCCGCAGCCTCCGCTGCGGGGGCAAACCGGGAAATTTTGTGGGGAACTGCGGGGGCAAATCGCGGGAATTTCGCTCCGAAAAGTGTGGAATTCGACGATTTTCACACTTTTCGCGGAAAAACGTATTCTGCGGGGGCAAATCGGCATGTTCCCTCCAATATTGCGGGGTCAAACAGCACATTCTCGTATTCGTAATGACACCACTGACACACACACATACAACCCCTCCCCCCTCTCTCGTGTGTGACAGGCGCGCTCGCGTCGGCGATGTAGATTTATGACCGAAGGCCTGCATGCACATGCACACACAAACACACACACACACGCATGCGCGCGCGTGCGCTCACACACTCTCTCCCTCTCTCCCCCTCTCTCTCGCGTGTGACAGGCGCGCTCGCGTCGGCGATGTAGATTTACGACCGAAGGCCTGCATGCACATGCACACACAAACACACACACACACACACACACACACACACACACACGCGCGCACGCGCGAATGCGCTCACACACTCTCTCCCTCTCTCCCCCTCTCTCTTGCTTGTGGCAGGCGCGCTTGTGTCGGCGATGCTGGCGCGCACGCACGGGGACACCAAGGTCGCGGCGGTCGAGGTGCGCACGCCAGTGGTTACGCCAAGGCAAACCGCCCATGCGACTTGTACGTGTGTTGTGCATTTGAACGGAGTGCTCTGGAGCACTCGGGATTTAAAAGGGACATCTGGACCTCTCGTATCCGGATGAGCAAGGCGTATTGAAGGATATCTGAACGCGGTGCACAGCGATTTAATTTTCGGAAGTTTAAATTAATTATTCCACTCCCGGATTTTGCTTTGACCACGTTGACCGTTAACCTCCCGTTGACCGTGTGTCCCCAGATATAGGTCATTTGAAATCTCTTGACTAGCTCTGTCTGGCGGGCTCGGCAGACATACAATCCACTGAATTGGTTGAGCTGTGTTCAAGGTCAAAGTATAGCCGGAATACAGCCGAATGGCTGTGTAGAGCCGAAAAGAAAATCACTGGCGGTGCACCCAAGCGGAGCCACTTGGGTGTGACAAACAGCAGCACGTTCCTCTCCCCCTTGCGCACCAGACACTTGCACGAGTGGGCACAGACAGCCCCCCCCCACACACACAAACACATTAACCCCGCCCACCACCCCACCCCACCCCACCCCACGTTCCTCTCCCCCTTGCGCACCAGGCACTGTATATAAGCACGAGTGGGCACAGACAGCCCCCTCCCATACACACCGCCCCACCCCACCCCACACCCCACGTGCAGGGCGACGGCGAGGGCGCGGGCGGGGGGCCGCAGTCGCGCGGGGGCCCGCACTCGCGGCCGCACGTGCCACTGGCCAAGCGCCAGTGCGAGCCGAGCGTCGAGGAGCGCGCGGCGCGGCTGGGGCTGCCGTGGCCACCGGTGCCCCACGTTCAGGGCGACGGGGCGGACGGGAGCGGCGCGGACGGCGCGGTCGATGCCACGGCGCTGGAGTACAGCCGGTGCCGGGACTAGGAGCTTGTGCACGACGCACTGGTGATTCAGCAGGGTCCGGGACCGAGGAGCAGGACGAGCATAGTCCCGGGATAACGGATGCAGGGGGTAGTAGCAGACGCAGTGCTTGCAATTCAGCAGATGCAGGGACTAGCCAGGGGCCCATGCGCAGGGTCGGTAAGAAGGAGCTGCGCTTGGCCTCACACGTGACGGAACACACGACATGCACGGGGTTGAGGAGCGCTGCGCTGTGCAGGTGGTGGTGCGCCGGGAAGCGAGAAATAGTGTGTACCGAGCGTTGCGTTGACGGACCACACTTACAGGCCCCACAAAAACTCCTCCAGACGCGCTCCCCTCTTTAGAACCTGAAGAGGAACCCGCGCCGTCCTACCACACCGCAGCAGCCGTGTGCGTGCGTGCGAACTGTTTGTTTCCCCCCACAACACGCCCTCGTGACGGGCGCACGCTACGCTTACATGGAGAAGCCAGTCATGCGGTTGTTGCACTTGCCCTCCTCCTTGCCCTCGCACTCGATCGCGCGGTCAGCGGCGATGAACTTGTTCTGCTTGGTCGCGAGCTCCTCGCAGCCGAAGAAGCTGGGGGGGAGGGATGGGGGAGGGTGATGCGCGTGGTTAGTGAGTAGGATGCGGAGTGTGTGTGGGCGGGGGGGAGGGAAGATGAACTTGTTTTGCGGGGGCTTGGGCGCAAGATCCTCGCAGATGAAGAAGCTGGGGGCGAGGGGGGGGGAGGGGGACAGAGCGCTGCGCGCTGCTGTTGCATGTTGTGAACTGACCAGCGCTCATTGATCATCGTGATCAGAGTTCTGCTCACAGGAGCCAGTCTCTGCACCGTTGTCCCCCCCCCCCTGCCCCGAATGCAGTTGCGGCTTCAACATGGCCGCGTCTCTCACAACACTGCACAGGCGCCGTGACTCACTTGTTGGTGAACACGGTGCACGAGCCGTCCGCGACGGTCCGGCTGCGCGCCAGGTTGGCGTACGAGGTCGCGAGGCGCTTCTTGTCTGCGAGGTGGAGGCAAACGGAGCAGGGAGCAGGACAATCGTGAGTCAGGCTAGTTCAGTGCTATCCTCCAAGGGCTATCCAGAACACTGGTCGGAGGGTGGCCGGAGGGGCGCACAGATCTGCACGCGCTCAGTGCTGCACGCCGCTCGGTGATGCTATCTCAGTGCGTGTCAACGCGCAGACCCGTGATCACGCCGTACAGCTGCGCATGCACACGTGCACTGACGGTGCTCACCGTTGATCGCCTTGTTGGCGGTGGACGAGGCCAGGAGGTCCTCGATCTGCGATGGGAGACGGTGGGGTTGGTGCAAGTTGGGTTGGTGCGTGCGCCATCCATGAGGCCCACCAGACGCCCGCCCCACATGCCTATCTAGGACACACATACAACCCGCGGGTGTGCGCAGCGTTGGTATTGGAGACTGGTGCTGCCACATGCGCAGCACTCCATACGTCCAGCACAACAATCCCCCATGCACCCCACTCACGGTGCCTGCGTTGGCAGAGCTGGCCTGGGACAGGGCGACGCCGGCGAAGATAGCGCCGAGGCCGAGAAGCTGCACGGGACGCGCTTAGAGTTAATCTTGCAGCAGTTTTTTGCATGAGGGTCAGATGCGTCCCGTGGGGCAGCTCGCCCCCCGATCGATCGATCGATGTCTCACCTCGCGCCTGCTGCCAGCTGATGCCTTGACAACAACCGCCGAGCGGCGGGCCACGGCGGAGGAGCGCACGCTGCAATTCGAGAGATGGCCGCATGCGTGCGGTGCAACGAGTCAGCGCGTGCTTGCATCGAGTAATTCATGGGACATGTGCATGCTTGGCAGCGCGGTGGGAGCCTTGTGGCATGCGCGTATGTGTTGTGCCACATGACATTCCAGATGCCACGCAAGCGTCTCCAATACACCCCGAGAGTGTACACTTACGAGACGGACTGCTTGGTGGACAGCATGTTGGTTGGTAGGTGGAAGGGGTTGGAGATAGGTCGCGCAGAGCGATGTGTGTGTATTGCAGAAGTGAGAAATTCCACCCTTTTGTCGATTCTTCATCATCTTTGCCATCGGGCGCCACAATTGCAGCGATGCCGCCGATTGAGAGTAGAGGGTTGAGGGTTGTGTCTCCCCCACCTCAGTACGCCGCATTTGGTGGCGTGGTCGTCCCTGAGAAGCGCATGCTGACGCGCGAGCTCATTGCTGGATTCTCATCTCACTTCTGGGGCGCTGGAGCGGGTAGCGCGCAGTCTCTGGACGGCCTGGTGGTGGCGGGGCCAGGCGAGCCGAGCCCGCTGCCGACCACGTCGCCGTCTGGGCTCTCTCGCACCCAGTTCCTGGTGGCGAGTCAGGCGGTCACGCTGCCCTGCTTCCCCACCTACTGCAGGCAGCATGGTGGTCTGGTGAGAGAGAGCCCCCTGGGCGTGTGGGGGGACTGCATGCGCCCATGCACTCGCATGGGCGCCATGCATCATCGCTGCCAGGCCATGCACGACACGGGACAAGCATATCACCCACGCGTGTGCAGGTGCTCGACCGCGTGCTGTTCAAGAGCGGCGGCGAGGGCTGGTGGACGAGCATGTCGGGGCGCATGAAGATCCAAAACATCCTCAGCGGGCTGCAGGACGAGAACCCGTTTGACGAGGCCAAGAACCCGGCCAACTACATCCTCAGCTCGCAGACCAAGTGCAACTTTGGAAGGTAAGCGACCGCCCCCCACACGCACGCCCCCACTGCCCTGCCGCCACCACGGCCGACACATCACACAATTACGTGGTTAGTGGTGAGGTACACCTTGGAGTGTGTTGAGTGTGATTGCTTGTGTGACTTGGAGGATTTGGGGAGAGTCTAGGGTTGAGGGTTTGGGTTGAGGGTGTGAGACAAGGAGGGGATGACCCGCTCCCCACAGGCAGTAGGTGGAGTTGGTGCTGGCCCGGGCAGCAAGGCTGCCCATCAGGCATCGGGCGTGCGTGTTCGGGCCCAGATCTCAGGCTGCGCGCGGCAAGGGTCCGGGGGCGCAGCCCCCGGTGGAGAGGCATCCCATCCCACTGATGCGTGCCCAGGCCCAGGCCACAGGCAGTAGGCGGAGTTGGTGCTGGCCTGGGCAGCAACGCTGCCCGTCCGGCATCGGGCTTGCGTGTTTTGGCCGCAGATCTCGGGCTGCGCGTGGCGGGGGCCCGGGGGCGCAGCCCCCGGTGGAGAGGCATTCCATCCCACTGATGCGTGCCCAGGCCCAGGCCACAGGCAGTAGGCGGAGTTGGTGCTGGCCTGGGCAGCAACGCTGCCCGTCCGGCATCGGGCGTGCGTGTTTGGGCCGCAGATCTCAGGCTGCGCGTGGCGGGGGTCCGGGGGCGCAGCCCCCCGTGGAGAGGCAGCCCATCCCACTGGTGCATGCGTGTGCTCGCCCAGCTCACAGCCAGTGGGGGGACGTTGGTGCGGGCCCGGGCAGCAAGGCTGCCCATCAGGCATCGTGTGCTGGGGTGGCCACACATGCGTGGGGTCGGTGCATGAAGCAAACCGTCTTCATGCTTGCGCAAGCGTGGTGCCTAGTGCAGACAGGCGACGCTGCGCGGGCCAGGGAGCGTTTGCGCGATGCGCCGTCGGTGTGAGGTTGTTGCGGCCGTGTCGGTTTCAGGTTCGGTGTCCGCCAGTTCGTCTTGCCTTTCTATCGCTGCAGTCTGTCGCGCTCGCTTCTCCTGGTCGTTGTGGCGTGGCGGTCGGGGTGCGAGGCCCCCTGTGGCGCCCAGGCTGGAAAAAGTTAGTGTTTGTAACGCACAGTGAGGTGTGGGGATCACGTCGTGGAGGTCGCGGGTAAAGACCGAAACCCTTGCACCTCGCCCTCCTAGCTCCGGCTCCCTCCCCCCACCACCCCACCACCCACCACCCACCCACCCACCGCCCCAGGGCCACATCCCTCAAGGTCAAGGCAGAGCTGGACGGAGAGGGCCTGCCGCGCGGGCGCCACGCGCCGCGCAGCCCCTCGGACCCGCCCGCACCGCCTGCAGGCTCTGCCACGGTGCAGCTGCGGCAAAAGGTGTGGGGGCGTCAGGCAGTGTTTCCGTGCGCCAACCCGCACCCCGCAGACGCGCACGCATTTGCGGGCTGAGGCTGGCCGATTCGGGCCCGGCGCTGCGGGGGGCGAGACTGCGCAAATGTCGACCCGGAAAGTGTGGAAATTTACATTTGCACACTTTCCCCCCCCCCCCCAACGCCTCCGACGGGGTGAGATTGGGGAAGTGAGCGTGTTCCGGGGTGAGCCGGGTTTTGGTTCAGGGCTTGGGCCGGGGGTCGTGCCAAGGGTTGGGGTTTGGTGCCCGGGCTCTGCCACGGTGCAGCTGCGGCAAAAGGTGGAAGAGGGTTCTGAGGAGGGGGGGGGGGGGTTGCTCAGGGCTTGGTTTACGGTTGTGTTCATGGTTTGGGCCGGGTCGTGTCACCCAGGGGTTGGGGTTTGTTGCCCGGGCTCTGCCACAATGCAGCTGCGGCTAAAGGTGGGCGAGGGGGATGGAGCGGGGCTTGGGGCAAGGCTTAGGTTGGAGGTTAGGGCTTGGGTAAGGGCTTGGGCCGGGGGCTGCGTCACCGGGGGGGGTCACCCGCCCCCATCCCCCGCCTGCAGGCTCTTGCCACGGTGTAGCTGCGGCATACGGTGGGCGAGGGGGGGTGGAGCGGGGCTTGGGGCGGGCCTTGGGTTCGGGGGCTTGGGCCAGGGCTTGGGTCAGGGCTTGGACCCCATCGCCCCCATCGCCCCCTGCCTCCTGCTCCCTCCCCCCACCACCCCCACGTTCCACCCACCCGCCCCGCCGCAGACTGCATGGCGCAGAGGTGCGGCATCGCTGTTGCTCGCGCACGCCCCTATACCCGCCTAACACCCGACCCCTTCCAACCCAACCACCCACCCCGCACCACGCCCCACCACCCACCCCCATGCCCACTCCCACCTCTTCCAAAACTTCCCCCCCTGCCCCCCCCCCACACACACCCATAACCCCCCCACACACATCCTCCCCTCCACCGCAGCTGCATGGCGCGGAGGTGCGCGCCGAGCTCGGGCTCAACCGCCGCCTACTCTCCGGATCCACCGGCCTGCTGGGCTACTCGAGCGCGCCAGTCACGTCGGCCGTTGATGTGGGTGGGCTAGGGCTTTGACCATGGCTGTCAGGGCTGGGTGGACGATGGCTGGGAGGGCTGGGTGCATTAGGCTGGACTAGGGTTGGACTAGGGCTGGACTAGCGCTGAACTAGGGCTGGACTAGGGCTGGACTAGGGCTGGACTAGGGCTGAACTAGGGCTGCGCGGGTTAGGCTGGAGTATTGCTGGGCTGGACTGGACTCAGTGTGGTTTCAGAAAAAGCAGAGGCACTGTTGATGCGATTTTTACACTGCGCTCGCTGAGCGCGGCACATGCTGAGTACAAACAATGCATGCCTGTGGCATTTGTCGACTATGCTAAAGCTTACGATTGCATAAACCGTGCGGCACTGTGGAGAGCCCTTAGAT
>VFSX01000212.1:237500-287500 GCA_016618255.1 Chlamydomonas sp. UWO 241 | reverse complement strand
GGAGGGGCGTCGCAGGGTTGCTGCACTTTGCGTTGTCCGTTGGGTAGGGCTCGTCCGCGACGCGCTTGAGGGCCACCTGTTGGTTTCGGGGGTAAGGGTTTGGGGGTGGGGGGCGGGGGCGTTGAGGGGGGGGGGGCACGCGTGGCTGGGGTGAACCGAGGTGACGGCTGCGGCGGAAGTGCGGGGCACGTGGGGGGCACGGCCTGCTCCCCCCACCATGCATGGTTTGTGTATGCGCGCATGCATGTGTGTGTGTGTGTGTGTGTGCGTGTGTATGCCTATACGTGCAAGCGCGTGTGTGTGTGTTTGTTTGTGTGTGTGTGTTTGTGTGTGCGTGCGCGTGTGCATGTGCGTGTGTGTGAGTGTGTGTGTCTGTGTGTGTGAGCGTGTGTGTATGCGAGTGGCGCTCCCCACTAAGCGCTCATCTTCTCCTGCGCGCAACCCACCTGCTCCCCCGTGGTCGTGTCCTCCGCCAGCACGACGCAGCTGAAACCTCCCTGGCCCAGCACCTTCACGAGCCGGTACCTGGAGCCCACCTGCATGTGTGCGTGTGTGATTGTGCAGCATGTTTGCTATGGCCCATGCTGGGTACAGCATGGGCTATGCGCCATGGCATGGCTCGCATGGGGGGGGAGCTCTACTCACAGCCCACGTCGACTCCTGGCCATCCGGCTCGCGTACAAAGTAGCTACTGGGCTCGTAAGGGCACGGTCGGATATCATCCGCAACGCCGCCCATGAGTTTGGCCCCAAGCAAACAGACAAGTCTAGTCACTACAGCGAAGACGCTGCGCTGTAGCACAGCACTCTCACACGTCGTTGCGTGCACGCACTCTTTGAACTGCTTCTGCTTTTGCAGCTTGCGTTTGCTTTGACGAGGTGTCGAGATTGAGGCTGGAACCCTGGTTCGCCCACACACCTCCTTGTGAACTCGACGAGTATTGTCCACCAAATCCCCGTCGGCCCAGAGTCAAGAGGTCCCACCTACCACCTACGCGCCTCTGTAGGTCTCCTGCTCTCAGTGCTGCTCGCCAGATATCAAGAGCAGCGCAGGACCACACATGCTTGGCGCCCCAGCCCACCTCCCCTCTCAGGCCTGTGGCACTGTAGACTCTGAGGGGTTTGCAGCCATGGAGATCAAGGTGGCCGCGCTGGAGGCGCTGGTGGTCGACATGGGAGCGCAGATGGCTGCCATGCAGGCGCGCATGATGGCCATGGAGGCGAGCATGGCGACTCAGCAGGGCGGCAGTGCATCCTGCGATGCCGTGCTCCTCTCACCAGACCTGTGGCCTGTGCTTTGGCCGTCGCTGGACCACGCCAGCAAGGCCGCGCTGCGTGGCGTGAGCAAGGGCATGCGCAGCCAGGTGGATGCGTCGATCAAGGTGGTGGCCAGCCCTGCCTCTGGCTTCTCTCCCGCCGAGCTCAGTGCCGCTCTCGTGCACTGGCATGCAGTCCACGACCTGACTCTGCTGGCAGTGAGCAACGACGCTGACCTGGCGCCACTCGCAACGGCGTCGCTGGCTGGTCTGACGAGCCTCACCGTGCGCCAGGTGGGGGCTAGGCGCATGGGCGCATGGGGCGTGCGCATGCATGCTACGCACACGCCGATCTCTCGCATGCATGCAGCTCTCGTATCGAAGCAGGGCGCATGCCAGATCCTTGCCCCCTGACCCGTGCCCGTGCGAATGCATCCACAGGCCGACCCAGGCCGAGTTGTGGACGTGCCGACGGTCAGCAGCAGCGTGGCGGCAGCGCTCCGAGTGATCAACGTCAGCGGCTGCGGCGGCCTCCACTTTGTCGACTTCGTATGCAGCTGTGAGCAGCTCATATGCCTGAGGATGCCCAGTGTGAGCGTTTCAGATCTGTCGCCGCTCGTGGCTGGCAGCGAGACGCTTGAGGAGCTGTGGATGGCTGGCAGCGTTATGGTCAAAACACTGGAGTCTCTGGAGGCATGCACCAAGCTGCGCAAGCTCGACCTCCGTGACTGCTACCATACGCTGTACGCCCAGGTGGAGGACCTGCAGCTGACCTGCACCCAGCTGGCAGACCCGGAATCCGTCGAGATTGAAGGCCTGGTGCACGAGCTTCAGCGCGACATGCTGGATGACGTGCAGGCGGTTGCGGCATATGCTCTGGGAGAGTTGTGTGGCGGCGGTGAGGATGCAGAGATGCAAACTGCCATCGCCGCCGCTGGTGCTATTCCGGCCCTGGTGCAGCTGCTGGCGCGCGACGTATCGACAGAAGTGCAGGTGGCAGCAGCACGTGCAGTGGGCGTCCTGGCTGGCGGCCATGCTCAGAACCAGGCAGCTTTCGCTGCCGCTGGCGCTGTGCCACCTCTTGTGGACCTGCTGCGCCCTGAATCCTCGCGAGACCTGCTGACTGCAGCAGCAGGTGCACTGCGCAGTCTCGGCTCCAACCACGCGCTGAACCAGGCGGCCATCGTCGCCGCTGGCGCCATTCCACCTCTGGTGAACCTGCTGGTGCATGGTGATGATGAGTATACACGTCACCATGTGCAGGCGGCAGCGGCGTGTGCACTGCGTGCACTGGCTGAAGGCAATGCTCAGGGCGAGGCCGCGATCTCAGCTGCTGGTGGTATTCCGGCTCTGGTGAAGCTTCTGGAGTGTGGCGGTGGTGATGATGAGGAGGAGGACGAGGAGGAGGAGGATGGTGGGCTTACGGCCGCGCTGGTGGCAGCAGCGTACACACTGTGTGACCTGGCCGAGGGCAATGTTCAGCGCCAGGACGCCATTGCCGACGCTGGCGCCATCCCCCCCCTGGTGAGGATGCTGGGGCTCGAGTTCTCCACTGATGTGCAGAAAGCAGCCGTGCGTGCACTGCACATCCTGGCTGCTGAGAATGCAAAGAACCAGCTCTGCATCGCAAGGGCTGGCGCCATTCCGGGTCTGGTTCTTCTGCTGCGCCCTGAATCCTCGGCAGACCTGCAGGAGGCAGCAGCAGATGCGCTGAGCAGACTGGCTGCCAACCACGCGCTAAACCAGGCGGCCATCGCTGCCGCTGGGGCCATTCCGCCTCTTGTGCGGCTTCTGGGGCTTTACTTGCCGGCAAGCGCTCTGAAGGCAGCGGCAGATGCACTCCACAACCTTGTTTCCAGCCACGAGCAGAACCAGGTCGCCATCACTGCTGCTGGTGCCATTCCGCCTCTTGTGGAGCTGCTAGGGCACGACTTTCCGGCAGATGTGCAGGCAGCAGCTGCACGCACACTGCGCCACGTGGGCGGCGACCGTGATGAGTACAAGGGCGCCCCCCGCTGGTGTCCTTGGCGAACTGGTGCAGCAGCTGCTGGATGACTCCTCCTCGGCACGCGTGCGGAAGGCCGCAGCAGTTGCCTTGTGCCACCTGGCTACCACTTCAGTACGGAACGCGTCTGCCATCGCCCAAGCCGGCGCTCTTCGGGCTCTGGTCGATGTGCTGGGCGACGTGCCAATTGCGATTTGGGAGCTGCACAGCCGGTAGCAAGCACTCGCTCGAGCGAGGGCGCGATAGTTACTGGCACGTTTTACAGTTCACAGTATGCACCCTCGGGGGCGTGGGATTGAGGGAGGGAGCTGCCTCGCAAGGCGAATTTAGTTGCGGGTACGGGCGGACTCCTCCCACTGTTCAGTCCCAGGCCTTTACCATGGCCTTTACTGGCACTGGTCTTTTTTCAAGTTGCGTGTGAGGGGGGTGGGTGGGAGGAGCACCGGCTACTTCCTTTTGCAGTGGCCGATAAAGAGCCTATGACAGAGAGGCTTGCGCGTCTCTAGGGTGGAGACGTGAGTGTGCATTAATGGATGTCAATATTGACAGACAGTGGCTGAGTCATGGGGCTAGGTAGGAGGCTTGGAGCTTAGAGCTGTTAGGCGGCTGCCGTCAGAAGAGAGTGTAGCAGCTGGAGTGAAGCTGCTGCACTCACTCAAGTTGTCCCGTAGCCCTTCTCGCCTGGGTCACGGGTGCTGTTTGCTCGTTTTCGCTTCGCCTCAAACACCGCCGTGCGTAAGTGCGCAAGCCAGCATGCGTGCGTGCCAGCCCGCTGGCTGGAGCTCGCCAGCTGGAGCTCGTGCCAGCGGGCGAGCGAGCGTGCGTGCGCCAGTGTGCGTGCGCCAGCCAGCGGGCTTGTGTGCGTGCCAGCGGGCGCCAGCAAGCCAGCCAGCGGGCTTGCGTGCGTACCAGCGTGAGTGTGTGCGCAGCTAGCAGCCAGCAGACGGCAGACAACTGCCTCTAAGCGAGCGACGCGGGCGGGAAGCGCGAGCCCGCCCCGCCCAGCGGCCACACTGGAGTTTGCGGCTGCCGCCGCTGCTGCCGCCGACGCCCCAGCTGCCGCCACCCACGCCGCGCCGGCTGGGAGCGCTTCCGGCGACGGCGGGGGCGACGCGGCGGACGATTCTGCCTCTGCTGTTCGGGCCTGCCAGAAATCACCGCGCCTAGTAGACCCCCACGAGTGACCAGCCACCAGTCTGTAGTGCTCGGGCGCTACTAGTTTACGCCCAGCAACGTCGAGTACGCTGCCTGCGGGTGCGTCACACACGGCTGTAACATCCAACAACAGCAACAAGACGCACTCGGTTTGTCCAAATACACAAGGCCTTGTAGAGTGGCCAAGCAGTGGAGGGGTGCCCGACTGAGGAGCGGGGCCGCTAGGCCGCACCGTCTGTGACGGACAGACAAACACGTAACTGAGCTGCACGCCGTTGGGTGGCACATGCGGCGCATGATGCACACCTCACGCAGCACGCGCTTTGCGTTCTCGGTGGAGTAGAGCACGCGCGTCAGGGCCACCTGGTTAAGGGGGGTTCGAGGTTTGGGGTTTAGGGTTTGAGGGTGCGGGGCGGGGGCGTCGGGAGGGGGGGCACGCGTGACTGGTGTGAACTCAGGTGCCGGCTGTGAAGTAAGCCGGGGTACGGTCTGCTTCCCACACCGTGCATGATATGTGTGCGAGGTGCCGGCTTGCAGCAGTGGAGCGGGGGAGGTGGGGGCACGACCTGCTCCCCCCACCCAGCATGGTGTGTGCGCGAGTGGCGCCCCCTGCTGAGCCTCGTCTTCTGCGCACAACCCACCTGCTCCCCCGTGGTCGTGTCGTCCGCCAGCACGACGCAGCTGAAACCTCCCTGGCCCAGAACCTTCACGAGGCCGTACCTGGAGCCCACCTGTGTGGGTGTGTGGGTGTGCATGCTTTCTTTGCTGTGCTACCCATGCATGGGCATGGACGATGCAAGCACGTAGAGGCTCTACTCACAGCCCACGTCGAATCCTGGCTCGCGTTCAAAGTAGCTGCCGGGCTCGTACGGGCACGGTCGAGACGAGCTTGCTGTTTGCAAACAGACAAGTCCAGTCACTACAGAGGACACGCTGCGCTGTGTATTCAAGCACAAATCACTCTCACCAGTCGTAGAACGCACTCCTCCGCAAAGCACTCTCCTTTTCGAAATCTTGGTTCGTCCACACCGCCCACACATTTGTTGAACCTGCAGCCAGGGACCGTCGTTGTCGGCAACCGCAGCCGTCTATTGTCGGCCTAGGCACAGGTGGTCCAGCGTCGCTCCTCTGGGCTCCTGCCATCAGTGCTGCTCGCCAGATCTCAAGAGCAGCGCAGGCATTGACCAGACATGCCAGACCAAGCCCAGCTCCTCTCTGGGGCCGAAGACTCTGAGCAGGTAGCAGCCATGGAGATCAAGGTGGCAGCGCTGGAGGCGCTGGTGGTCGACATGGGAGCGCAGATGACCGCCATGCAGGGTGCGCATGGAGCGCAGATGGCGGCTATGCAGGCGCGCATGGCGGCATTGGAGGCGAGCATGGCGGCCCCTCTAGCTGGCAGTGCATCCTGCCATGCCGTGCTCTCGTCACCGGACCTGTGGCTCGTGCTGTGGCCGTCGCTGGACCGCGTCAGCAAGGTTGCGCTGCGTGGCGTGAGCAAGGGCATGCGCAGCCAGGTGGATGCGTCGATCAAGGTGGTGGCCAGCCCTGCCTCGGGCTTCTCTCCCAGCGCGCTCAGCGCCGCTCTCGTGCACTGGCATGCAGTCCACGACCTCAAGCTGCTGGCAGTGAGCGGCGCTGCTGACCTGGCGCCACTCGCAACGGCGTCGCTGGCTGGACTGACGAGCCTCACCGTTCGCCAGGTGGGGGCTGGGCGCATGGGCGCATGGGGCATGCTCATGCATGCTACGCACACGCCGATCTCTCGCGTGCATGCAGCTCTCGCATCAAAGCAGGGCACGTGCCAGCTCCTTGCCCCCCGACACATGACCGTTCGCATGCATCGACAGGCCGACCCAAGCCAAGTTTTGGACGTGCCGACGTTCAGCAGCAGCGTGGCGGCAGCGCTCCGAGTGATCGACGTCAGCGGGTGTGCCGGTATCCGCTCCGTCAACTTTATTTGCAACTGTGAGCAGCTCAGATGCCTGTGGATGCCCGGTGTGAGAGTCTCAGATCTGTGGCCGCTCGTGGCATGCAGCGAGACGCTTGAGGAGCTGTGGCTGGCTGGCAGTGTGTCGGTCAAAAGTCTGGAGCCCCTGGAAGCATGCAACAAGCTGCGCAAGCTGGACCTCCGTCACTGCTACCATACGCTGTACGGCCAGGTGGAGGATCTGCAGCTGTGCTGCACCCAGCTTGCAGACCCGGTGTCAGTCGAGATCGAAGGCCTGGTGCACGAGCTTCAGCGCGACATCCCGCCCAGCATGCAGGCGGGCGCGGCATATGCTCTGGGAGAGTTTTGTGTCGACGGTGAGGATACAGAGATGCAAAATGCGATCGCCGCCGCTGGTGCTATTCCGTCCCTGGTGCAGCTGCTGGGGCGCGACGTATCGACAGAAGTGCAGGCGGCAGCAGCACGTGCAGTGGGCGTCCTGGCTGGCGGCCATGCTCAGAACCAAGTAGCCATCGCTGCCGCTGGTGCCATTCCGCCTCTGCTAGAGCTGCTGGGACCTGCGTCCTCGGCGGGAGTGCTGGCTGAAGCCTCAGATGCACTGCGCAGCCTCGCTTCCAACTACGCGCTGAACCAGGCCGCCATCGTCGCCTCGGGCGTCATTCCGGCTCTTGTGCGGCTGTTGGAGCATGCTGATGATGAGCACGATGCGCATCGCTATGTGCAGGCGGCAGCGGCGTGTGCAATGCGTGCACTGGCTGAAGGCAATGCTCAGGGCGAGGCCGCGATCTCAGCCGCTGGCGGCATTCCGGCTCTGGTGGTCCTGCTGAGGCCTGCTGCTTGGCCCGCAGCGCAGGAGGCGGCATCACACATCCTGCGCAGGCTGGCTGTCAACCACGGCCAGTGCCAGGTCGCCATGGTTGCCGCTGGTGCCATTCCCGCTCTGGCGAAGCTTCTGGAGCGTGGCGGTGGTGGTGAGGAGGAGGACGAGGATGATGATGATGGGCTTGCGGCCGTGCGGGTGGCAGCAGCGTACACACTGTGCGACCTGGCCGAGGGCAATGTTCAGCGCCAGGATGCCATTGCCTCCGCTGGCGCCATCCTGACCCTGGCAATGATGCTTGGGCCTGAGTCCTCCGCTGATGCGCAGAAAGCAGCCGCGCGTGCACTGCGCATCCTGGCTGCTGAGAATGCAAAGAACCAGCTCTTCATCGCGAGGGCTGGCGCCATTCCGGGTCTGGTTCTTCTTCTGCGCCCTGAATCCACGGCAGACCTGCAGGTGGCAGCAGCAGATGCGCTGGGCAGCCTGGCTGTCGACCACGCACGGAACCAGGTCGACATCGTCGCCGCTGGTGCTGTCCCCCCTCTGGTGCAGCTTCTGGGCTTGACTCGCCGTCAGGCGTGCAGAAGGCAGCGGCAGATGCACTCCACAACCTCGCCTCCCGCCACGTGCCGAGCGAGGTCGCCATCGCCGCCGCTGGTGCCATTCCGCCTCTGGTGCAGCTGGTGGGGCGGCCCGACTCACCGGAAGATGTGCAGGCAGCAGCCGCACGCGCACTGTGCCACCTGGCCGGAGACCATGCTCCCAACGAGGCCGCCCCCGATGGTGTCATTCTGGACCTGGTGCAGCTGCTGCTGGATGACTCTTCCGGGACACACCGTGATGTGCAGCAGGCCGCAGCAGATGCCATGTGCCACTTTGCTACAAAGAGCCCACAGAACACTTTGCTGGTGCTCTTTCGGCCCTGGTGGATCTGCTGGGCGACTTGCCAATCGAGATTTGGGAGCTGCGCAGCCGGTAACAAGCAGAGGCTCGAGCGAGGGTGCCAATGGCCAGTGCGAGACCTTTCTGACACAGAGAAGTATCACTAGCACTTGAGACGTTTCATAGGCGAAAGCGCCTTGCATGCTTAGCCGTGAGGACGCAGCTTGCCTCGGTGGCGGTGGGTGACACGGGCAGTGTCGCTTTAGGCGCTCTGCATTGTGAAGGCGCTAAGAGCCTCGACCAACCGGGACACGGGGCTGTGATCTCAGACCAGGCCTTGCCTGATCTTGGGACACAAGCCCTGGCCATGGACAGCGATGCCGTGAGGATTCAGCCTGCTTGGGTAGAGGTGAGTGACACGGGCTGTTGTGCCTAAAGCACACAGCACAGTCGGGGCTCACAATCCCAACTAACCAAGTTATCTGAAGACGTAGTTGTTTACTTGCGTGCGTAGATTATGGTCTAAGCGCACGAGACGATCGTGGCTTATATCCGCCGCTTATGTCGGCGGACTTTTCCTCCGCCAAATGATGGCGGATAAAGTCTGCCGACAGAGCTGGCGGATTAATATTTAACAGTATAAGAGGAGGCCCGTTTCGCCCCCTCTTCAGTTCCTTTGTAGATGACCTCTGCTACGGTGTGTAACAAGCTCTTCTGCCATCCCCGTCCCTTAACTGAGCCAGCCAGCCCCAGCCAGCCGAAGGCTATTCCAAGTCGTTTACTTATGCGCGCTACGTCGTCCCCTTCGCTCCCCTGCCCGCGCCTGCCTCCT
The DNA here is from genome assembly GCA_016618255.1 of Chlamydomonas sp. UWO 241. Lineage (NCBI taxonomy): Eukaryota > Viridiplantae > Chlorophyta > Chlorophyceae > Chlamydomonadales > Chlamydomonadaceae > Chlamydomonas > Chlamydomonas priscui. The sequence continues at coordinate 278,603 of VFSX01000212.1, read as the reverse complement.
CCGTCCTCCGCTGTGTACCCGTGCACCCTCACCCCCGACAGTGCATGGATGCCGGCTGATATTTGGGAGCTGCGCAGCATGTAACACACAGTTGTTCTGACTGAGCGAGGGTGCTGAACAGCTGCGGGCACTTGAGAGCACCTTTTAGGGCAGGGGGGAGGGGGGGGGGGAATTCCTGAAGACGGGGCCCCTGCAATGGCGTGTGGCGCGTCAGGGCGTTCACCTCAGCAGCTTTGGTGCCTGGACCGGCGGCAGGAGAGCGGCCGCTGTGTGTGCACCATCACGCGTGCGCCTGGCTGCAGTTGATGCCCACGTGTGTGCGGTCCCTCGTGGTTTCTAACGCGTCAGCTGCGCGTCAGCACCTGCCCTCCCCCTCCCTTGCAGACACACATGTGTGCAGGGCCTCGGGGGGGGGGGCGGACTACAGGCACTGTCTCACACTTGCACCATCACGCGTGCACCTGGCTGCAGTTGATGCCCACATGTGTGCGGTCCCTCTTGGTGCCTTCCGCGTCAGCTGCGCATCAGCACCTGCCCCACCCCCCCCTCCCCCAAACACACGTGTGTGCGGGGGGGGGGGGGGGAGGACAGCAGGCACCGTGTCTCACACTTGCACCATCACGCGTGCACCTGGCTGCAGTTAATGTGCAAGTGTGCAAGGTCCCTGACGGGCTTCTGGGTGTCTGGCGCATCAGGGCGGCAACCTCTGCATCACTGCCACCCTGCCCCCGCCTCCTCAACTGACGCCGGTGTGTGACCTGGTGTGTGACGATGCGCTGCTGTTCAACAGGACTGGGTGCACCTGCCCGCCACAGTTAGTTTTAAATATCACCATCACATGGCCTGCCTGCATGGAGGCCTCCATTGTTGACCTCCATGGAGGTCAACACAGTAGTAGGGTCTTGAGTGTGACGTGTTGGTGTGACGTGCTTCCTCACGACTGGTTGCAAACGACGCATCACAGGTCGGCGAGGACCGCGTGCAGGGTGCTTGGGGTCGCAAGGGGCCTTGGAGCGAGGGAGCCCGCTCATCTGCGACGGTGGGCTGCGTTTTTTTTGTGCGAGGCCGTTCCTCACGAGACCCCATGCACGTGACACGCCGCGCATGGCCCCATTTCGACGTCACTGCGCATGCCATGCACATGCATGCAAGCACACACACACACACGCACACGCGGGCACACATGCAGGTCCATGCACCAGCGCATGGCGGGCGTGCGCTGACACAGTGGGAACCAGAGTGAGCGTTGCTTCAGCAAGCAGAGCACACACACACACACACACATGGCCGACCGCTCCAGCTGGGTGTCCTTTGAAGAGGCGGCGCCGGATGCGGCAGGGGCTGGGCCGCCAGCAGCTGCGCCGGACTCGGTCTTCGCGCCCCATGCAGCGCCCGACACGAGCGCCATGCCGCCCCCGTCGCTGGAGCGCACGCACCACAGGCACTTTGCACCGGCCGTGGGGGCGTTATCGCCCGACGCAGCAGCAGCAGCAGCAGCAGCAGCAGCAACGGGGGGCGACGCGTGGGCGCCGCCAGCCCCGCACCGCGCGGCGCCGCCGCAACCGCCGCCGCCGCTGCGCCCCCTCCACGGCCCCGCGCACTCACTCGGAGCGCCGACGGGCGCCGGGCGGGGCCGCCCCCCGCAGGGGTCCGGCGGCGGCGGAGGGGCCTTACCCTTCAAGATGAACCCTTTCAGCGACCTGATGCCAGGCACAATCAGCGCAAAGGTGTGCTCAGTGACCCGTGGGAGGAATTTTCGTCGGTTTCAATTTCCGGCTCGAGCAGCTTTGACCGCTCGTACCAGGCGCAACACAGAGGCGGGTGTCCACGCAACACATGCCGTTGCCGCTGTGCTGCTCTCAGTGAGAGCTGTCCAACACAGCTGTCTCCGCGCCCTCTCCCACCAACTGTGGGGTGCTTTCCTGGGGAATGAGAAATCCGGCCCTGGGCAGTAAACGGCTTGCGGGGGGATCACTGGGTGCACTGCCCCCGCCCGCTGGTCCTGCTGACCAGAGCCCCCCCCCCCGCCTATTGATGTCACGAGGAGCTGTTGGTTGATGAGTGGGCCAAGGGCTCTGTCTCCACCGCGAAGCACACACCACCAGACCCTCTATACCCCGCCCCTTCCACACATTTGCGTGTCTCCCCATGGCTCCTGACACGCACACGCAGCCAGACAGACCTGACAAAGCTGTCTCGGCCGCAGCTGAGAGACGCCCCCACACCCTCTGCACACCCCAGACCCCGACTCCCTCGTGCAGGTCCCCCCCATGGTGCCTGACACGCACACGCACAACGCACGCACCGCCAGACCTGGCATGCACACGCAGCCAGATTCCATACCCGACAGAGCTGTCAGACGCAGCGGAGCGCCCCCCTCCCTCCCCGCCCCAACACACCCTCTACCCCCCCCCAACCCCAACCCCCGCACGTCTCCCCCATGGTGCTGCTTGCTAGCACGAGCACAACGCACATGCACACACATCCGAGCCTGACAAAGCTGTCTGTTTACGAGGGGGCCATGGGCTCAGTCGACACCGCGATGCCCCCCCCCCCCGCGTGCAGGTCTCCCCCATGGTGCCACTCGCCAGCCCGCGCACAACGCACGCATCGCCAGACCTGACATGCACACGCAGCCAGATTCCATACCCGCCAGAGCTTTCGGACGCAGCGCAGAGCCCCCCTCCCTCCTTGCCCCAACACACCCTCCATCCCCCCCACCCCACCCCAACCCAGCCTCCGCGTGCAGGTCTCCCCCATGGTGCCGCTCGCCAGCCCTCGCGCACAACGCAAGCACACTCGCAGCCGTGCCTGACAAAGCTTTCTTTTTATGAGGGGGCCAAGGGCCCTGACCACACCGCAAAGAACACACCGCCAGACCCTCTCCCACACGTGCAGGTCTCCCCCATGGTGCCGCTCGCCAGCACGAGCACAACTCACATGCGCACGCAGCCGTGCCTGACAAAGCTGTCGGTTTATGAGGGGGCCAAGGGCTCTGTCCACACCGCACAGCACACACCGCCAGACCCTCTTAACCCCCCGGCCCCCTCCCCTGTTTGCAGGTCTCCCCCATGGTGCCTGACACGCACAACGCACGCACCGCCAGACCTGACACACAGACGCAGCCAGATTCCATACCCGACAGAGCTGTCAGACACAGCGGAGCCCCCCCCCCGACCCCCGCACCCCCCCACCCCCCGCATGCAGGACTCCCCCATGGTGCCACTCGCCAGCCCGCGCACAACGCAAACAAACTCGCAGCCAGACGTGGTGAAGCTGCCGGTTGATGAGCGGGTGCGTGTGTGTGCGTGTGCATGCACGTTTGTGTGTGTGTGTGTGGGAGGGGGGGGGGTATTGGAAGTTGTTTTGAGGCAGGGCAACTTCGCACACGCAGCCACAAGCCATGGTTGAGCTGCCAGACCGTGTGCGTGTGTGCGTTTGTGTGTGTGTGTGTGTGTGTGTGGTGGTGGTGGTGGTGGTGGTGGTTGGGGGGCTTGGGTATGCGTTGTGTCAGGGTAACTTTGCACAGTTACAGTTACATCGGCTTTCCAGCAAAGACTACCTTTAGTCCTAGTACCACCGCCTAGACCCAAGTCCAGTTCTGGCCCTAACAATTACTTGTGAGGGGCGGTAGCCACCAGCCGGCTGCCTGCCAACGTGTAGTCCCAGAGCAAAAAGGAGAGCTATTGTGCGACGCCTCCAAAATAGGTCCTAACTGCTTCTAGGGGATAGGGGGTCAAGTGGCGCTTGCCAATCTACTTGACCGCCGTGGTGGAGGGGCCGGCGCCTGAGGGGCAGCCGGACCGTACACCACGGCTCTCCACCCGACCCTATCCTGAGCACGCTCAAACGCCGTGTCCGAAAAAGTCTTCCAATCAGAACGAGTGCCACTAGTTTCGCCTAGCTGCTGAATCAGTAGCTTAAGAAAATAGTGTCGGGAGGAGGCTGGAGGCCGGCCTTGCTGCCGAGCCACATTGTTGCCAAAAAGTCGTACGAGGAAGACGAGAAGCCGGCATGCGCATCACACATGCCTAGCCACTGCATTGATCGCGCTTTGGCTCTCAATTGGCTCAGTGTCACGCGCCTGCCGAATATAAGTTAATCTGTGCTGGTCGACCAGGCGCACACCCAGAATGCGACGAAGGCAGTTAGAGTGGGCAACCTCCAATCGAGTCAGTTGTGTTTTAGTAGGGGCCCATGTTTCGCAGCCGTACAGAAAGTGGGGCAGCACGAAAGTGTTGTAAACCCGCATCTTAGACTGCACTTGCATCTTCTTGCTGGCCCAAATCTTATCAAAAGACGCAAACACGCCCAGCGCGCGACCGACACGCACACCGATCTCCTTTTCCACACCACCACTCTGGGTTATCCAACTCCCTAGATACTTAAAAGCAGAGACGGTCTTCACTTCACCACCAGTCAGCGCAAACGTGGGCAGATCCGCGTCAAAATCTGCTGGCAAAATCATCACTTCTGTCTTGGCGGCGTTGATTTGCATGCCAAAGCTAGAGGACACTTTGTCAAGGATTTTCAGCATAAGCGCCAACTGAGCTGGGTCATGCGAGAACAAACATAAATCGTCGGCATACATCAGCATTACTATGCGCTCAACCGACGACGACAACACAGAGCCGCCGGCTCGGGTCACGACTGACACGCCAGCCCCCTCTGGCATCATGTCTAGCGCCTTTTTCACTATGTGGTCAATAAAAACATTGAACAACACAGGAGCAATGACGCACCCCTGTCGCACACCAGACGACACGGGGAATTCGTGCCCGATTTTCCCAGCCAGCCGCACGGCAGCTGCGGTGTTGGTGTGAAGATCCTCCAACAGATCAATAATGTGCGGATGAACACTATATAATCTAAGGACTCTCCACAGTGCCGCACGGTTTATGCAATCGTAAGCTTTAGAATAGTCGACAAATGCCACAGCCATGCATTGTTTGTACTCGGCATGTGCCGCGCTCAGCGAGCGCAGAGTAAAAATTGCATCAACAGTGCCTCTGCTTTTTCTGAAACCACACTGAGCCTCATGCAACTGACCATCAACCTGCGTGGAGACGCGGTGCAGAAGTATGGCAGCGTACACTTTGCACACACAGCCACAAGCATGGTGAAGCTGCCGGTCGACAAGCGTGTGTGTGTGAACATGTGGAGAGGAGAGGGGGGGGGGGCAGAGACTGGGCCGGCAGAGACTTACGCTGTTGCCGAGACGGTCCAGGGTTGGAGGTGGGTGGGGGAGGGGGGGGGGGCACCGGTCCGCTGCTCCAACCAATCGGGCCGCAACATAGGTAGAAGGTGTAGGTATGTATGAATAGGTGTAGGCATGTATGAATACGCTGCTATGTATGAACAGGTGTAGGTATGTGTGAATACGCTGCCTGTAGGTGCGTCACACACGGCTGTAAAATCCATCATCATCAGGTGTACGGCCATCACTTGTCCATCACCACCCAATTGATGCGCAGGCCAAGGCCTTTGTCGACGCCGCGTCGCACACTCCTTCAGACCCGACACACACCGACATACACCGCCAGGTACTCGACACACACACAGTCAGAATCCCGACACCCCCGAACCCATGCCCCGGACCCGGTGCCGCGCGCAGGCCAAGGCCTTCGTCGACGCCGCGTCGCACACGCCACCAGACCTGTTAAAGGTGGCCGCCTCCGCGCCGCGCGCCGCCTGACACCCCGAGCCCGATACCCGATACCGCGCGCAGGCCAAGGCCTTTGTCGACGCCGCGTCGCACACTCAATCAGACCCGACACACACCACCAGAACCGACGCACGCCGCCAGATTCTCGACATACACACGCCGCCAGAATCCCGACACCTAAGACAAATGCCCCGAACCCGATAACGTGCAGGCCAAGTCATTTGTCGACGCCGCGTCGCACACGCCACCAGACCCGACACACACCACCAGATCCGACACATGCCGCCAGAATCCCGACACACACCGCCAGAATCCTGACACCCCGAACCCATGCCCCGGACCCGATAACGCGCCGCGTCGCACACGCCACCAGACCCGACACACACCACCAGATCCGACACATGCCGCCAGAATCCCGACACACCGCCAGAATCCTGACACCCCGAACCCATGCCCCGGACCCGATAACGCGCCGCGTCGCACACGCCACCAGACCCAACACACACCACCAGATCCGACACATGCCGCCAGAATCCCGACACACCGCCAGAATCCTGACACCCCGAACCCATGCCCCGGACCCGATAACGCGCCGCGTCGCACACGCCACCAGACCCGACACACACCACCAGATCCGACACATGCCGCCAGAATCCCGACACACCGCCAGAATCCTGACACCCCGAACCCATGCCCCGGACCCGATAACGCGCCGCGTCGCACACGCCACCAGACCCGACACACACCACCAGATCCGACACATGCCGCCAGAATCCCGACACACACCGCCAGAATCCTGACACCCTGAACCCATGCCCCGGACCCGATAACGCGCCGCGTCGCACACGCCACCAGACCCGACACACCACCAGAACCGACGCACGCCGCCAGTCTCTCGGCACACACACCGCCAGAATCCTGACACCCCTAACTTGATACTGCGCAGGCCAAGGCCTTCGCCTCGCCGCGTCGCACATGCCGCCAGACCCGACACACACCGCCAGAACCGACTCGCGCCGCCACACTCTTGACACACGCACGCCGCCAGAATCCCGACACCCCTTACCCGATGACGCGCAGGCCAAGGCCTTCGTCGACGCCGCCTCGCACACGCCGCCAGACCTGTCAAAGGGCGCAGCCTCCGCGCCGCGCGCCGCCGCCGCGCCGCCGCCGACCGACCAGCCGCGGTGGCAGCCCCACACAGCCCTCAGCACCCTCGGGGGGTCGGCCCCCCTCGCCTCTGGAGGAGGGGTAGCGATGGGTCCCCCGCTTCCCGGGGGCTGGGGCGGCGGCGGCGGCGCGCTGTTGGGGGCGGGGCCGACCGCGCCGGTGGGAGTGGACCTGTCGTCGCTGGCAGTTGTGAGTCAGTTTCGGGCGGTTGTAGAGTCAGTTTCGGGCAGTTGTGGAGTCAGCTTCGGGCAGTTGTTGAGTCAGTTTCGGGCAGTTGTGGGTCGGTTTCAGGCATTTCTGAGTCGGTTTCGGGCAGTTTTGGAGTCAGTTTCGGGCAGTTGTGAGTCAGATTTGGTCAGTTGTGGAGTCAGTTTCGGGCAGTTGTAGAGTCAGTTTCGGGCAGTTGTGAGTTAGTTTCGAGCAGTTGTGATTCGGTTTTGAGCAGTTGAAGAGTCAGTTTCGGGCAATTGTGTGTCAGCTTCAGGCAGTTGTGAGTCGGTTTCGGGCAGGTGCCGCGGCTGTGGGGGTGGGCGCGACGCCCCGAAGCTCTCGACCCGTCCTCCCCCCAGCCCTGCCCCCCCCCCCCTCTCTCTCTCTCTCTCTCTCTCTCTCTCTCTCTCTCTCTCTCTCTTCCTCTCTCTCTCCCTCTCTCTCTCCCTTTCTCTCTCGCTCGTTGCATGCACCGTGCTTGCATCACGACACACCCACACTCTCAATATCACGCCATCATTCGATGTCAGTCGGACGCCTTCAAAGGCGTCTGACTGACTGTAAAATCGACCAGACGCGCACACGCAGGACGCTGGCGCCGCAGGCCGCTGTCACACACACACACACACACACACACACGCAGGCCCCCCCACCCCCAGCCGTGCCGCCAGCTGCAGTCATCACGGAAGCAGATCTCGACGACCTTGCCGCAATGTTCATGCCACGGGATGAGGCGCCGCGCGCGCAGCCGGCTCAGGTGGGGCGGCTGCACACACACACACAGACACACACACACACACACACACACACACACACACACATGCTGTGTGGAAAGCCTCCACTGCCTCCGCATGCGGTGGTGTGGTGTGTGTGTGTGTGTGTGTGGTGTGTGTGGGGGAGGGGGGGGCTCAGGTGGGGCGGCTGTACACGCACACACTCACACACTTGCTATCTGCACCGCCTGCACTGCCTGATCAGCCATTTGTTTGTTTGAGGGGGGGGGCTCAGTTGAGGTGGCTGCGTTGATGCCGCGAGATGAGGCGCCGCGCGCACTGCCGGCTCAGGTGGGGCAGCTCTACACACACACACACGCACACACACACATTCTGTGTGCAAAGCCTCACTGCCTCCTCTCTCTCCCTCTCTCCCCCTCCCCTCCCCTCTCTCCCCCTCTCTCCCTCTCTCTGCCCCTCTCTGCCCCTCCCTGCCGCTGCCTCGCCCTTGCCTCGCCCTTGCTCGCCCCCGCTCGCCCCCGCTCGCCCCCGCTCGCCCCGCTTTGGCTTTCCCTCCCTCTCCTCCCTCCCTCCTCCCTCCTCCTCCCTCCCTCCCTCCCTCCTCCCTCCCTCCCTCCCTCCCTCCCTCCTCCCTCCCTCCCTCCTCCTCCCTCCTCCCTCCCTCCCTCCCTCCCTCCTCCCTCCCTCCCTCCCTCCCTCCCTCCCTCCTCCTCCCTCCCTCCCTCCCTCCCTCCCTCCCTCCCTCCATGCACACAGGATCCCCCATCCTACGGCTCCATTCTTTTTGATCCGCCTCGGATGATCTCCTCACGGGCAAACAGCTTCGGGGCATCGAGCTGCCACCACACACACACACACACACACACATACACGCCGCCCACAGGACCCCCCACCCTACGGCACCATCTTCGACCCGCCGCCGATGACCTCTTCAAGGGCAAACAGCTTTGGGGGAATGGAGCTGCCGCCGCACGCGCCAGCCCCGCCGCCCGTTCCCTCGCCCTTGGCGACCGCGGTCTCGCAGGAGAAGGGGGGAGGTAGGTTTGGGGGTTGAGGGTTTAACGGGGTGGGGATGAGGGGGTTCAGGTTTTGGAGTTTAGAGTAATGTGTGTAGGGTGGCAGCGCGTGTGCGAGCATGACGCTTGCCACCGCCCCCGCCGCCCGTTCCCTCGCCCTTGGCAGTCACGGCCTTGCGGGAGGAGGGGTTTGGTGGGTTTGGGGGCTGGGGGTTAATGGGGTGGGGATGACGGTTTTCGTTAGGTCAGAGCTTGGAGTGTGTGGTTTAGGCTAGGTCAGGGTTCGGAGTAATGTGTGTAGGAAAGCAGCGCGTGTGCGAGCATAATGCTGCCGCCGCCCCCGCCGCCCGCTCCCTCGCCCTTGGCAGTCACGGCCTCGCGGGAGGAGGGGGGAGGTGGGTTCAAGGACTTTGGGGGAGGGAGGGGGGGGAGATTATCTCGCGTTGAACTTCACCTCCCCAGATCTCACCCGGTATTGGGTTTTGCTGATCATGATGGAGGCACCCCCGGCCGCCTCAGGCGTTGTGGTCGCCTTCACATGTGCGCCTCGTTGGGACTGTGGTAGGGGTGGGTGAGGGTGAGGCGAGGGTGAAGGGTAAAAGTTGTATGTGGTGAAACCACACTCGCCAAGCCTCCCACCCACCCACAAGGGCCACGGACAGCGCGCAGTCGCACACGAGCTCGATGCTGCACGCACGCACGCACACACACGCACACACACGCACACACATCCACACATAGCAGGGTGTGGCACACATACAAACACACACACACACAGGGGACAGCGTGCAGACACACACGAGCTCGATGCAGCGCTCGCCAGAGATGTCGCGCGCGGCGTCGGGCGTGGCGGCGGCCCGCATGAAGGTGTGCTCGGCTCGGTTACTTTCAGTTACTTCTGCCGAGGGAATGGAAAACTGCTATTATCACACCGTTATATAAGGGGAAGGGTCCGCGTGACTCCCCTGGTAACTACCGCGGTATAAGCCTTCTCTCTATTGCCGGGAAAGTGTACGCTGCCATACTTCTGCACCGCGTCTCCACGCAGGTTGATGGTCAGTTGCATGAGGCTCAGTGTGGTTTCAGAAAAAGCAGAGGCACTGTTGATGCGATTTTTACTCTGCGCTCGCTGAGCGCGGCACATGCCGAGTACAAACAATGCATGGCTGTGGCATTTGTCGACTATTCTAAAGCTTACGATTGCATAAACCGTGCGGCACTGTGGAGAGTCCTTAGATTATATAGTGTTCATCCGCACATTATTGATCTGTTGGAGGATCTTCACACCAACACCGCAGCTGCCGTGCGGCTGGCTGGGAAAATCGGGCACGAATTCCCCGTGTCGTCTGGTGTGCGACAGGGGTGCGTCATTGCTCCTGTGTTGTTCAATGTTTTTATTGACCACATAGTGAAAAAGGCGCTAGACATGATGCCAGAGGGGGCTGGCGTGTCAGTCGTGACCCGAGCCGGCGGCTCTGTGTTGTCGTCGTCGGTTGAGCGCATAGTAATGCTGATGTATGCCGACGATTTATGTTTGTTCTCGCATGACCCAGCTCAGTTGGCGCTTATGCTGAAAATCCTTGACAAAGTGTCCTCTAGCTTTGGCATGCAAATCAACGCCGCCAAGACAGAAGTGATGATTTTGCCAGCAGATTTTGACGCGGATCTGCCCACGTTTGCGCTGACTGGTGGTGAAGTGAAGACCGTCTCTGCATTTAAGTATCTAGGGAGTTGGATAACCCAGAGTGGTGGTGTGGAAAAGGAGATCGGTGTGCGTGTCGGTCGCGCGCTGGGCGTGTTTGCGTCTTTTGATAAGATTTGGGCCAGCAAGAAGATGCAAGTGCAGTCTAAGATGCGGGTTTACAACACGTTCGTGCTGCCCCACTTTCTGTACGGCTGCGAAACATGGGCCCCTCCTAAAACACAACTGACTCGATTGGAGGTTGCCCACTCTAACTGCCTTCGTCGCATTCTGGGTGTGCGCCTGGTCGACCGGCACAGATTAACTTATATTCGGCAGGCGTGCGACACTGAGCCAATTGAGAGCCTTGTGGCAAAGCGATCAATGCAGTGGCTAGGCCATGTGATGCGCATGCCGGCTTCTCGTCTTCCTCGTACGACTTTTGACTGCACAATGGATGTGGCTCGGCAGCAAGGCCGGCCTCCAGCCTCCTCCCGACACTATTTTCTTAAGCTACTGATTCAGCAGCTAGGCGAAACTAGTGGCACTCGTTCTGATTGGAAGACTTTTTCGGACACGGCGTTTGAGCGTGCTCAGGATAGGGTCGGGTGGAGAGCCGTGGTGTACGGCCCGGCTGCCCCTCAGGCGCCGGCCCCTCCACCACGGCGGTCAAGTAGATTGGCAAGCGCCACTTGACCCCCTATCCCCTAGAAGCAGTTAGGACCTATTTTGGAGGCGTCGCACAATAGCTCTCCTTTTTGCTCTGGGACTACACGTTGGCAGGCAGCCGGCTGGTGGCTACCGCCCCTCACAAGTAATTGTCAGGGCCAGAACTGGACTTGGGTCTAGGCGGTGGTACTAGGACTAGAGGTGGTCTTTGCTGGAAAGCCGATGTAACTGTAACTGTAACTGTTGCCTGTTTTTTTACTCTCGGCTGTGTTCGGCTGTGTCTGGCTGTTTTCGAAAACGACCAACCGAGAGCCGTGGCGTTGTGCCGGCCTTGGGTTGTCGCTCACCGCACGCGTGTGTGCCTTTTTTTTTATTGGGGCTGTCGGGGCGGGGTCTGTGCAGTGTTTCTCCCGCGCGTGGAGTCGGGCGTGGCGGCGGGCCGCATGAAGGTGTGCGCGAAAGGGCTGTTGTAACTCTGCTGCTGGCCGCTGGCCAAACCCGAGGCAGAGTCGCCGTCCGAGGGCGCCACGCTCTACCGACGCGACTCCTGCTTCTCCTTGCTACTTGCAACTCCCCCACGCCCCCCCCCCACACACACGCAGCCGAACCCCGTCGTGGGGGGCCATCTGAGGGCGCCACGCTCTCACGATCGACCGCCCGCGTCTGCTCAATGCTCACAGCTTGCGTGCTTGCTTGCTTAACAACGTGCGTGCGTGCGCCCCCCCTCCCCCTCCGCAGCTCAACCCCGAGGCAGAGACGCCGTCCGAGGGCGCCACGCTCTACCAACCACACCCCTGCGTCTGCTAACTGCTCACAGCTTGCGTGCTTGCTTGCTTCACGACGTGCGTGCGTGCGTGCCCCCCCCCCTCCCCCCGTTCCGCAGCCCAGAGACAGAGGCAGAGACGCCCTCCGAGGGTGCCACGCTCTACCGACCATATGCCCGCGCCTGCTTGCTGCTCACAACGTGCGTGCTTGCTTGACAACAACGTGTGTGTGTGTGCGTGCGCCCCCCCCTGCCCTCCTCCGCAGCCCAATCCCGGGGCGGCACCTTCCGAGGGCGCCACGCTCTACCGACCATACGCCCGCGCCTGCTTACTGCTCACAACTAGCTTGCGTGCTTGCTTGACAACAACGTGCGTGCGTGCGCGTGGCCCCCCCCCCCCTCCGCAGTCCAATCCCGGAGCGGCACCTTCCCAGGGCGCCACGCTCTACCGACCATACGCCCGCGCCTGCTTGCTGCTCACAACTAGCGTGCTTGCTTGCTTGACAACAGCGTGCGTGCGTGCGCGTGCCCCCCCCCCTCCGCAGTCCAATCCCGGGGCGGCACCTTCCCAGGGCGCCACGCTATACCGACCATACGCCCGCACCTGCTTGCTGCTCACAACTAGCGTGCTTGCTTGCTTGAAAACAACGTGCGTGCGTGCGCGTGCCCCCCCCCCCATCCGAAGTCCAATCCCGGGGCGGCACCTTCGCAGGGCGCCACGCTATACCGACCATACGCCTGCGCCTGCTTGCTGCTCACAACTAGCGTGCTTGCTTGCTTGACAACAACGTGCGTGCGTGCGCGTGCCCCCCCCCCCCCCCCCTCCGCAGTCCAATCCCGGGGCGGCACCTTCGCAGGGCGCCACGCTCTACCGACCATACACCCGCGCCTGCTTGCTGCTCACAACTAGCGTGCTTGCTTGTTGGACAACAACGTGCGTGCGTGCGCGTGCGCCCCCCCCCCTCCGCAGTCCAATCCCGGGGCGGCACCTTCCCAGGGCGCCACGCTATACCGTTCCAACTCGCGGCGCGACGACGCGTCGCTCTCGGCGAGCCGCCCCGCCGACGCGTCGCGCGCCCGCGGTGTGGGAGGTGTGGGAGGTGTGGGAGGTGTGGACGGCGCGCAGCAGGCGCTGGAGTGCTACAGGCTGGGCAAGGCGAGCAGCGGCGCGAGCGCGGCGGACGTGAAACGCAACGTCATGGCGGTCGATGTGAGTGTGTGTATGGGGGGTGGGGGGGGGCGGTGTGTGGTGGTGTTGCTGGTGCTGGCGCTGGTGCTGGTACTGGTGCTGGGTGTTGGTGAGGGGTGGTGGTGGTGGTGGAGGGGGGGGTGGGGGGGGGCAAGGCGGCGCGAGCGCGGCGGACGTGAAGCAAGACGTCGTGGCTGTCGACGTGAGTGGTCAATTTTACAGGCTGTCGGACGCCTGTGATGGCGTGTTGGACCCTAGGAAAGTTGAGCGTGCGGTGTGTGCGTGTGTGTGAGGGGGTGAGGAGGTGTGTGGGGGGGTGGGGGAGGAAGGGGGGGCAATGCATACGACTGGTGCCAGCACTGCGGACGGCAAGTGAAGCGTCGTGGCTGTCGACGTCGACGACTGGTCGATTGTAAGGCCGTCGGGCGCCTTTACAGTTACAGTTACATCGGCTTTCCAGCAAAGACTACCTCTAGTCCTAGTACCACCGCCTAGACCCAACTCCAGTTCTGGCCCTAACAATTACTTGTGAGGGGCGGTAGCCACCAGCCGGCTGCCTGCCAACGTGTAGTCCCAGAGCAAAAAGGAGAGCTATTGTGCGACGCCTCCAAAATAGGTCCTAACTGCTTCTAGGGGATAGGGGGTCAAGTGGCGCTTGCCAATCTACTTGACCGCCGTGGTGGAGGGGCCGGCGCCTGAGGGGCAGCCGGACCGTACACCACGGCTCTCCACCCGACCCTATCCTGAGCACGCTCAAACGCCGTGTCCGAAAAAGTCTTCCAATTAGAACGAGTGCCACTAGTTTCGCCTAGCTGCTGAATCAGTAGCTTAAGAAAATAGTGTCGGGAGGAGGCTGGAGGCCGGCCTTGCTGCCGAGCCACATCCATTGTGCAGTCAAAAGTCGTACGAGGAAGACGAGAAGCCGGCATGCGCATCACATGGCCTAGCCACTGCATTGATCGCTTTGCCACAAGGCTCTCAATTGGCTCAGTGTCGCACGCCTGCCGAATATAAGTTAATCTGTGCCGGTCGACCAGGCGCACACCCAGAATGCGACGAAGGCAGTTAGAGTGGGCAACCTCCAATCGAGTCAGTTGTGTTTTAGTAGGGGCCCATGTTTCGCAGCCGTACAGAAAGTGGGGCAGCACGAAAGTGTTGTAAACCCGCATCTTAGACTGCACTTGCATCTTCTTGCTGGCCCAAATCTTATCAAAAGACGCAAACACGCCCAGCGCGCGACCGACACGCACACCGATCTCCTTTTCCACACCACCACTCTGGGTTATCCAACTCCCTAGATACTTAAATGCAGAGACGGTCTTCACTTCACCACCAGTCAGCGCAAACGTGGGCAGATCCGCGTCAAAATCTGCTGGCAAAATCATCACTTCTGTCTTGGCGGCGTTGATTTGCATGCCAAAGCTAGAGGACACTTTGTCAAGGATTTTCAGCATAAGCGCCAACTGAGCTGGGTCATGCGAGAACAAACATAAATCGTCGGCATACATCAGCATTACTATGCGCTCAACCGACGACGACAACACAGAGCCGCCGGCTCGGGTCACGACTGACACGCCAGCCCCCTCTGGCATCATGTCTAGCGCCTTTTTCACTATGTGGTCAATAAAAACATTGAACAACACAGGAGCAATGACGCACCCCTGTCGCACACCAGACGACACGGGGAATTCGTGCCCGATTTTCCCAGCCAGCCGCACGGCAGCTGCGGTGTTGGTGTGAAGATCCTCCAACAGATCAATAATGTGCGGATGAACACTATATAATCTAAGGACTCTCCACAGTGCCGCACGGTTTATGCAATCGTAAGCTTTAGAATAGTCGACAAATGCCACAGCCATGCATTGTTTGTACTCGGCATGTGCCGCGCTCAGCGAGCGCAGAGTAAAAATCGCATCAACAGTGCCTCTGCTTTTTCTGAAACCACACTGAGCCTCATGCAACTGACCATCAACCTGCGTGGAGACGCGGTGCAGAAGTATGGCAGCGTACACTTTCCCGGCAATAGAGAGAAGGCTTATACCGCGGTAGTTACCAGGGGAGTCACGCGGACCCTTCCCCTTATATAACGGTGTGAAAATAGCAGTTTTCCATTCCCTCGGCGCCTTTGATGGTGTGTTAGTAGACTGCTGCGGAAGCTGAGTGGACGTGTCGCCCCCCCCCAGCCTGAGGCCCATACAACCCTGTCATGCCTTGCGGCACCCCTTCCTTGCACATGTCTGCCTTTCCTGAATGGCAAGGAGCCAGGGACAAACTGCAGGCTGGCAAGCCACCGCCCCCCACACGCGCGCGCGCACACACACACACACACAAACACACACACACACACACACGCTCACACACACTGGCCCCTGGCATCCCCCCCCCTACTACACAGGTCTGCCTGCCTCCCCTGAATGGCAAGGAGCCACAGGGACCAACTGCGGGCTGGCGTTTCTCGCCGAGGGACGATCGAGCCATCACCCCCTATACAACCCAGAAAACCCTCCCCCCCCCCGCCCCCCCACCCCCCATTCACAGGTCTGCCTGCCTCCCCTGAATGGCAAGGAGCCAGGGACAAACTGCAGGCTGGCGTCCGGTCTGGGGAGCCTGTTCCTGTCGTCGGGCGATGCCAAGGAGCACATGTGCCTGTACCAGTATGCAAATGCAGAGGCAGACATGCAGGTGTGTGTGTGTGTGCGTGCGTGTGTGTGTGAGTGTGTGTGTGGTCGATTTGACAGTCCGTTGGACGCCTTTGATGGTGGTAGAGACGTGTGCATGCGCTACCTGTGACAGAGACCGGCAGCTGTCAAAATTTGACATCTGGCTGCCATCTGCCGTCGTGATTGCGTATGCGGTGCGTGTCACAAAGCATGCAACCAAAGTATGTGTGTGTGTGTGTTTGTGTGTGCATACGTGTGGTAGCCCACTCTGACCGCCTCCCATGCCCCCCCCCTCCCCACACATACATGCACACACACACACACACACACACGCACACGCAGGTGCCAGACGGCATGGCACACACGACCAACGCAGACTTTAACGCCACCAAATGCGGGGTGGAAAGCTGCCCTGTCCCTGCACACACACACACACACACGCACACAGGCACGCACACACACACACACACACGCACACACACATACACACACGCAGGTACCAGACGGCATGGCACGCACGACCAACGCAGACTTTGACGCCACCAAATGCGGGGTGGCAAACTTCCCCGTCCCTGCACACACACGCACACACAAACACACACATACACACACACACGCGCACGCAGGTGCCAGACGGCATGGCACGCACGACCAACGCAGACTTTGACGTCACCAAATGCGGGGTGGAAAGCTGCCCTGTCCCTGCACACACACGCACGCACGCACACACGCACACACACACACACACACACACGCACGCAGGTGCCAGACGGCATGGCACGCACGACCAACGCAGACTTTGACGTCACCAAATGCGGGGTGGAAAGCTGCCCTGTCCCTGCACACACACGCACGCACGCACACACGCACACACACACACACACACACGCACGCAGGTGCCAGACGGCATGGCACGCACGACCAACGCAGACTTTGACGCCACCGAATGCGGGGTGGCGAACTTCCCCGTCCCTGCACACACACGCACACACACACACACACACACACGCGCGCACGCAGGTGCCAGACGGCATGGCACGCACGACCAACGCAGACTTTGACGCCACCGAATGCGGGGTGGCAAACTTCCCTGACGGGTGCGACCAGCTGGTGTCCATCTACGTGGACGACCTCAGTTCCGTCATGTGGACGGGCCACAAGGTTGGTTTTTGGTTGGTTAGTTTGGAAGTTGCAAGGGCTGACTAGGAGCTGGTTGTTGGGTGTGTGCGTGTGTTGGGGGGGGGGGGGCCTTTACGGGCGGATGTAACCGGCTGGTTTCTGTTTGGACGACCTGAGTTCGGTGATGTGGATGGGCCAGACGGTTGGTTGGTTAGTTGGTCGGTTACCGTAGTACCGCTTTGCCTTGCCGCTACTTCTATAAAAAGGGGTAATTATTTAGAAATTTGGTGCCTTGCTGCGGGATTTTTTTTTCTCGTTTTTTCCGTTTTGACATGACTTTTGGCGTTTTTTTGACTTTTTCGGCAATATTTTTTAGAAATCGACCTTGCTGCGACGCTTTCCGAAGTATTTAATCGGCAAGGCAAAGCGGTACTACGGTAGTATGGAAGTTGTAAGGGCTGGCTAGGAGGTGGTCGTTGGGTTTGTGTGTGTGCGTGGGGTGCGGGGGGGGGGGGGGGGGACTTTACGGGTGGATGCGACCAGCTGGCGTCTTTTGTGTTGGACGACCCGAGTTCGGTCATGTGGACGGGGCTCAAAGTTTGGCTGTTGGTCGGTTGAAAGTGCTGACTAGGAGTTGGTTGTTGGTTTTGTGTGCGTGTGTTGGGGGGGGGCAGGGGGGGGGCTTTACGGTAGAAGTCAGCGGCTGGCGTCCTTTGTGTTGGGCGACCTGAGTGCGGTGATAACCACAAGGTTGGTTGTTATAGTTGGTAAGGGTTTAGGGTGTGTTCCCACTCACGACCCAGAAGCCCCTCCGAGCCTAGAAGAAGGGTGGGGGGCGACTTTGACTGAAGCGTTGTCGACGTCGGAGACGCTGGCAACGACGACTGAACGTCGGCTGTGACTAGAAGAAAGATTCCCTCCCCCCTTCCACACACACACGCACACACGCCCCCCCTCCCCCCCCACACCACACACACACACAGGACCGCCGCGTTTGCCGTTGGTCGCTTGCCGAGGTGCGCGGTGCCATGCCAGAGCACGCGTTCCTCTCACTCTCTTTCTCTCTCAAACACACACACACACACACTCACTCACAAACACTTGTCCCACACACACACAGGACCGCCGCGTGTGCCGCTGGTCGCTCACCGAGGGGCGCGGTGCCATGCCAGAGCACGCTTTCCTTGCCAACCGTCTCGGCTCCACACTCTGCATGTGCGTGACGCCATGGGGCGACCTGTGGACGGGTTCCTCGACGGGGAAGGTGCGTGTCTTTCTGTCTCTCTCTCTCTCTGTTTTGCTGTCTGTGAATATGTGTCTCTATTTCTGTGGATATGTGTGTGCACATGTGTGCGTGTCGCCGTGGGGCCAACTTTGGACGGGTTCCGCGACGGGCAAGGTGTGTTTTGTTGTGTGTTTTTGGCTGTCTCTCTTCTTCTCTATCTTTCTTTCTCTTTCTGTCTGTATCTGTCTGTCTGTCTATCTGTATGTGTGTGTGTGTGTGTGTGCGTGTTTGTGTGTGTCGCCAACCGACTCGGCTCCATGCTCTATACGTGCGTGATGCAGTGGGGCGACCTTTGACCCTTGGATGGGTTCCTCGATGGGCAAGGTGCGTCTTTCTGCCTGTCTCTCTCACCCCCCCCCCACACACACACCTCCTCTCTCCCTTCCTCTATCCGTCCCCCTCTCTCCCTCTCTTACTGCTGCATCCCACACATGCCCTTCCCTACCACACGCACACACATGCCCCCCCCCCTCTGCAGCTGCACGCGTAGGCATACCCCCAAGGCCCCATATGCCCCCCCACACACACACACACATACAAGCCCTCTCCCCCCCCACCCACCACCACCGCAGCTGCGCGTGTGGGCGTGTTGCAAGGCGACGCCACAACGGCGCCCCCCGAGATCCACGAGTGCAAGCGCGCGCACACACACACACACACACACACACCGCAGCTGCGCGTGCGGGCGTACCCGCAAGGCGACGCCACAACGGCGCCCCCCGAGATCCACGAGTGCAAGCGCGCACACACACACACACACACACACACACACACACACCCCGCAGCTGCGCGTGCGGGCGTACCCGCAAGGCGACGCCACAACGGCGCCCTCCAAGATCCACGAGTGCAAGCGCACACACACACACACACACACACACACACCGCAGCTGCGCGTGTGGGCGTACCCGCAAGGCGACGCCACACGGCCGCCCTCCAAGATCCAAGAGTGCAAACTGCGTCCAGCTAACGGCAAGGGGCTGGGCAAGGTGCCACACGGAAAGGTAGGCAATCGAACAACGGCAGGCATCGGCCCCACCACATCCCCAACAGCGCCTCAGGCGGCGCCGCAGGCGCTCCGAGACCGCCTGGGGCTCACCCTTGGCCGTCTTAAGGCACATCCTTTGGCGCCACCCCCATCCGCCGTCACTTGCGCGGATCAGGCAGGAGGAAACCAAAGGCCGGAACCCGGGACCATGCCTCTGATTCTCTGCACTCCCGACCAGTGATTTCCTTTTCCGGAATTTCAATTAATGATTCCACAGCCGGATTTTGCTTTGACCGCGTTGGCCGTTGACCTCCCGTTGACCGTTTGTCCTCATATATAGGTCATTTGAAAGCTGTTGGCGTGCTCGGTCTCGCGGGCTTGTCAGACTCGCACCCCACTGAATGAGTCGAGCTGTGCTCAAGGTCAAAGTACAGCCGGATTACAGCCAAGTGGCTGTGTAGAGCCAAAAAGGAAATCACTGCTCCCGACCCCCTTGGCCTCCTATCCAGGTCTCTGCTGTGGTGGCTGTAGCAGCTGAGTAGGCAAAAGGAACCACTGTAGCAACTGAGTAGGCAAAGGAACCAGTTGTATCGGTGACCCTCTTTCAGTACAAGTATACGGCATGCTGTATACTTGTACAAGTAAGGCGACTAGTATGCTACAGTGGCGTCAACCACGGGCGGCACGGTGTCGACAGCCACAAAATAAACCACCGCTGAACTCCTTCTAAGTCCTGACCAAACCCCCCACTCAAGGTTTCGGCGGTCGTCGCGTCTACCACGGGCGGCACGGTCTGGTCTGCCGGCCGCACGTCAATCGTCGTTTGGTGCGCGTACACGATGGAGCCTCTGGGCGTGATCCCTGCTACTGCCAAGGTGGGCAAGCGGAAGGGATTGGTGCTCTTGTGTGTGTGTTTGTTTGTGTGTTTGTGTGTGTGTGTGCCGGCCGGCCACAGGACAAGATCAAACCAAACCCTCTAAAAACTTCCCTAAATCCCCCCCCCCCGTTCTCCAGCCCCCCGCCCCCGGATCCCCCGAAGAGGCGCTGCTCATCGACACGGAGTGCAGACACACGCACACAGACACACACTCACTGTCACTCACTCACTCCTTCCCTCATGGCCTCCTCCCCTTTATTTCGTTCCCCCCTCCAGCCCCCCGCCCCTGGCTCCCCCGAAGAGGCGCTGCTCATCGACATTGACCGCGCACAACCCCGAGCGCAAAAAGATTTGCGGCAACCTAAACCCCAAAACTGCCCTAAATCACTTTTTCCTCCCTTCAGCCCCCCGCCCCCGGGTCGCCAGAAGAGGCGCTGCTCATCGACACGGAGCGCGGACTGCACCCGAGCATGGCCGCGCGCGAGCACCGCCACCCGCGGTCGGTGACCCCAGAAGCGGAGGAGGAGGAGCCCGACGCGGCGCAAGTTGTGGGCAAGAAGGTGGGAAGTAGGTGGGAGGTAGCTGAGAAGGTGGCAAGAAGGGGGGGGGGAGGAGGGGTGCGCGAGCACCGCCACGTGCGGTCGGCGACGCCAGAGGCGGAGGAGGAGCCGGACGCTGCTCAGGTGGTGGGCAAGAAGGTACGGATTCCATACCTTCCTCACATTCCACACATTCCATACCTTTGGGCGAGTTTTAGGCAAGTTGGAGGCAATTTTTGTTTTGTAAGGCTAGGATTGAGCCACCCGCGGTCGGTGGCGCCAGAGGCAGAGGAGGAGCCTGACGCCGTGCAAGTGGTGGGCAAGTAGGTGGGAAGTAGGTGGTGGGAAGGTGGGAGGTAGCTGGGAAGAAGGCAGGGAAGAAGACCTGTAGGAAGAAAGACTGGAACAAGGTGGGGGAGGGGAGTGAGTTGCGCCACCCGCGGTCGGTGACGCCAGACCTCTCCTCTGAGAGGAGGAGGAGCCGGACGCGGTGCAAGTGGTGGGCAAGTAGGTGGGAAGTAGGTGGTGGGAAGGGGGGAGGTAGCTGGGAAGAAGGCAGGAAGAAGGCAGGAAGAAGACAGGAAAACTACTGGAAACATGTGGGGCAGGGGAGTGAGTTGCGCCACCCGCGGTCGGTGACGCCAGAGGCAGAGGAGGAGGAGCCGGACGCGGCGCAAGTGGTGGGCAAGAAGGCGGGAAGTGGGTGGAAGGTAGCTGAGAAGAAGGTGGCAAGAAGGTGCGGGAGGGGAGGAGTGCGCGAGCACCGCCACCAGCTAGGGATGCCTACCTAGCTAGATAGGGGCGCATGCTAGGGATGCTTACATTGGGATGCTGACAGTGGGATGCTAACTCGCCGGCGTGCCTGCGTGCCATCATCACAGGTGCTCATGGGCGTGCGCAACGTGTCCAAGTACGCGAAGGCCGCTGGCCGCATGCTGAAGAAGGGCCTGGACGAGGTGATGATGCTGGATGTTACAGCCTGTGTGACACCAGTAATGATGTATGAGACCTGTGTCGGCGCTAGCGCCCGACACCTTGACTCAGTTTCAGGCTAAAACTGTCTGGCTACCTGACAGGGGTGAGGGTAAAACCACACATGCGCGCACGCACTGGGTCTAGACAGGGCACTAGGCCCCCAGGTAGTGACAGCAACGCATTCCTCTGGGAAGGTAGGTGCACGCACACGCACATGGAGAGATCGTGTCATAATAATACTGTGAACGGCGGACCTAGGCTGTTTCTGGTCATCATTGCACACACACACACATGGAGAAGTCGTCACCTAGGAGGACGGGGGGTAAATAATTAAGAGCATAGGTTTCAAGGCCCATAACTCCCTCAATACTGAGCCCATTGATAATTTACCCCCGTTCCCGGGGGGGGGGGCAGAACAGTTAGGAGAAGACATCATGTCGAATTACTTCGAATTTCCACACCGGACCGGCGCCATGCTTTTCCCTTCCTAGATGAGGGAGAATTCCACTCTAAAAAAATGGGAATTGGGGGGGGGGGTCTGGACCGTTTCTCAGACATTTTTTGTAACTTTTTACTGACATCTGTTCGACACGAGAGTCGGTGCGCTGGATTCCTCTCGTCAAGAGGAGTCCAAATCCACCCTCAGACCCCCCCCACACCCAATAGATAATGCAGTGGTGTGGGGGTGTAAGTGGGTCCACACCGGGCGATTGGTGTGGACCACTAGTTCACAACCCCTCGGAGCCCGAATGTTCTGCAGACCTCCGATTGGGACGGGGAAGGAAGCAATGGATTTGTTTCACGACAGGGATGCCAAATCCATTGTCATTCATGTGGTTCAATAGTTGAGAGGGTGTGGAAAGGGCCTCGGTGTGTGGGGCTGCACCAGGGCGTGTGGCCGTCTTCTGGTGCCAGTTTCAGGAGTAGGACTGGGCTCTGCAGCCTCGCAAATAGTGCGATGTGATGGGAATGATGTTAGGAAGCTACCCACCAAGTTTAAGCTCCAGCAGATAAGGTCTGGGTGTACGGGGGGGGGGGGGGGGTCAAGACCCGTTTTGAATATAAGTCAACATGAGGTCTGAGTAAAACTATTCTGCCCCCTCCTGCCCGTTCCTCCTAATACTGTGAACGGTAGACCTAGGCTGTTTCTGGTCATCATCGCACACACACACACACACACACACACACACGTGCACCTGGCTGTGCTGTGATGGGTTGCTGTCGCTGTCGATGCTGTCGCTGCTGCTGCTGCTGCTGCTGTGACGTGCTGTGATGTCCTTTGCCCCACACACATACACAATTACCCACACCAGACACACACACCATTCCCCCGCAGCGGAACCGCGAGCCCCTCCCCGACAAGGACTACGGGGCGGGGAGCAGGGTGGGCGGCGCGGGCGCTGACGCCCCACCGGAGAGAGACGACCCCGGAAAGGTGATTTGAGTGACCTTATAGGGTTGTTAGAGGGCCTTGACTGGACTTGAGTCTACTAGAGCCCGAGCACCTGACTGGGGCGGCTGGGCTACTGGTGGTAGGGGAATCCCACTCTGTGTGTGCGTACGTGGGCGCTACTATCCATACACTGAGCAAGGTCGAATGCGCTGCCTGTTAGGTGCGCCACACACGACTGTACAATCCATCATCAAGAATCCATCATCAGTTTGGGTAGCAGTTCGGGTTACAGTTCGGGTAGCAGACCAAATACAGACCCCGCGCCCCGCGCGTGGTCCGACGCGTTGACCTGGCAGGGCGCGGCAGTTGCGTGGCAGGTGTAAGGTAAGTTAGGTGCGCCACACGCGACTCTACGATCCATCCTCATCAGCATATTTGTGCCTGGCAGCAACATCAGTGGTTCCGCTAAGGGCCTCGGGGAAACGACGGCCCGACCCGGGCCTCCCTGCTCTCTCCCCAATCGCAACCCGACGCGCCAGCCCCAGTCGGCCAATCGCAACCCGAGAGTGCAATGTGTCGGGTTGCTGGTTGGCTTATAACGGAAACACTGAGTTACATCATCACCACTGGCAGGTCAAGGCCATGGTCGCAACACGTGAGGCTGCCCTACCACAGCCCCCTAGAGTGTTACCCCGGGGTTGCACTCTACACCCACAGTGCAATGGCTTTGTTACAAGGCTCTACAAATTTACGCAGATTGTAGAGCCTTGTAACAAAGCCATTACACTGTGGGTGTAGAGTGTAACCCCGGGGTAACACTCTAGGGGGCTGTGGTAGGGCTGGCAACATTGGCGGGGTCCGAGGCCCCAAGGCCCTTCGCCTGAACCCTCACCCCTGACCCCCCCCCAAAAAACTAGCCCCTAGCCCCTTGAGAAATCGTCAGCCCTAAACCCACCCCCGCATGTATTTCGAAGGTCACGGCCATGGTCGCGGTACGGGAGGCTGGCAGATCCTAGGCCCTAGGTTCTCAAGCGTAAACCTGAACCCTACACCTGAAGCTCTTAACCTTAACCGGAACCCTAAACTTCAGGCCCTTAACCTGAACCCTAACCCCTGACCCCAGACCCGAAACCCTAGCCCCTAAACCCCAAACCAATTTCCATGTGTCAGGTCAAGGCCATGGTCGCGACACCAGAGGCTGGCGACATCGGCGGGATCTGCGTCGCGTTCAAGGGCGGCACCGTTGTCAAGTACACAGAGCTGGGACGGTGGGTCGGTGGCCGTCCCTCGTCTCTTTCTCTGCCTGTCTGTCCCTCTGTCTCTGTCCTCGACCCTCTCTCTCTCTCTTTCTCTCTCTCTCTCTCTCTCTCTCTCTCTCTCTCTCTGTATCTTTCTCTGTTGTGCTCTGTCTCTAGGGTTGACATTGTTGATGATGGATATTACAGTCTGTGTTCCACCAGGTGTGATGTATAAGACCTGTGTCGGCGCTAGCGCCCGACACCTTAAACTCAGTTTCAGTGGGAAACTGGCTGGGGCTGGGGTTGATGTATCCGCTGCCACCAATTGGCTGCTTAGCGTGCATGTGTGGCACCGTCGTCAAGCGCACGGAGCTGGGACGATGGGTAAAACGCGGGGTACTCTCATTCTCTCTCTAACTCTGTTTCTCTCTCGCTTCTCTCTCTCTGTTTCTCTCTCACGCTCTTTTCCTCACTCACTCTCTCTCTCTTTCCTTCTCTCTCTGTCTCTCTCTTTCTCTCTATATCGATTGCACCCTGCACACAAACACACAAACACACACACACGCGCAGGCAACTCTGGTCTGTCCGGCAGCCTGCGGGCGTGCGCTGCCTGGCGCTCATCGGCGCACGCTCCCTGTGGCTGGGCTGCGCTGACGGCGCCATTAGCGTTCTGGATGTGGAGAACGGGACGCAGACGGCGCGGTGGCAGGTGTGTGTGTGTGTGTGTTTGCATGTGTGTGGGTGTGGGTGTGTGTAAGTGTGTGTGTGTATGTGTGTGTGTGTGTGATCCCTGTGGCTGTGGACGCAGACGGCGCGGTAGCAGGTGAGACCGGTCGTTTGTTGCGAAGCCCGTTTGATGTGCCATCACAGCCCCGGAAGAGCGTCAGAAGAGTCAGTGCGCACCATCAGAGCGCCATCAGGTCTTCATCACAACACTGCCAAAGCATCATCAGAGCACCACCAGAGCGCTTTCAGAGCACCATCAGAGCGCCATCAGAGCGCCGCCAGAGCGCCTTCAGAGCACCGTCAGGTCACACCGTCACAGCACACCATCAAAGCACACCAACCGAGCATCATCAACGCACACCATCAGCGCACACCATCAGAGCACACCATCAGGGCACCGTCAGCGCACCACCAGAGCACACCATCAGAGCACACCATCAGCGCACACCATCAGCGCACACCATCAGAGCACACCATCAGAGCACACCATCAGCGCACACCATCAGCGCACACCATCAGCGCACACCATCAGAGCACACCATCAGAGCACACCATCAGAGCACACCATCAGCACACACCATCAGCGCACACCATCAGAGCACACCATCAGCGCACACCATCAGCGCACACCATCAGAGCACACCATCAGAGCACACCATCAGAGCACACCATCAGAGCGCCATCAGAGCGCCATCAGAGCCCCAGAAGAGCATACCATCAGAGCACCATCAGAGCACCACCAGAGCACACCATCAGAGCACCATAAGAATACACCATCACAGCACACCATCAGAGCGCCACGAGCGCCCACCCACCCACCCCACACACAGGCGCACGATTTCCCCGTCATCTCCATCGCGTCCGTCGGTGGCATCGTCTACTCAATCTGCCCCGCCGGCCGACTGCGAGGCTGGCCGCTCACGCCAGCGCCGGCCGACAGCCCGTTTGTGTCGGCGTGGCAGGACCTGTGCTCTGCGACGATGCGCAAGCAGCAGGTGTGTGTGTGTGTGTGTGTGTGTGTGTGTGTGTCGGCGTGGCAGGCCCTGTGCTCTGTATCGATGCGCAAACAGCAGGTGTGTGTGTGTGTGTCTGCGTGGCAGGACCTGTGCTCTGTGACGATGTGCAAACAACAGCTATGTGTGTGCGCGTGCGTGTATGTGTGTCAGCGCAACATGACCGCCACTCGCATCTCTGTGCATGCGTTGCCTCAACATTTCCACCATGACTGTCCAGGTACAAGCACAGGTGCGCCCTCTCGCCGGCAGCTGGAGCGAACAACACGCGCGGTCGTGTCGAGCCCCTCATGAAATAAATATAAACCCTGAAACATGACTGCGCATGTGCTAGCAAAGGCTCAGAGTGGCTATGGTGCGTGTCTATAACATTGTGCGCCCGTATGCACGCGTAGGTGAGCCTGCTGTCCGGCGCGTGGAGCGTTAACGAGACGCGCCCGCCGCGCTCTCATATGTGTACGTGTCTATAACATTGACGACGCAATTTGCCTGCAGTCTGGCCGCCTGTGCGCCCGTATGCACGCGTAGGTGCGCCTGCTCTCTGGCACGTGGAGCGTGAACGAGACGTGCCCGCCGCGCGAGGCGATCGCATGCTCGTGCCTGTGTCTTCGCTCGTCTGACTGCAGTTCTCAACGTCTGTATGCACGCAACAGGTGCGCATGCTGACCGGCACCTGGAACGTCAACGAGACGCGCCCGCCGCGCGAGGCGATCGCAACGTGGCTCACGTGCAGCGGCGCGGCTGACATGGTGGTGCTGGGGCTGCAGGAGGTGGGTTGGCGCACGCACACACTTACACACGCACGCACACACAAACACACACACACACACACACGCTGGACATCCTTGCATGGGAGGTGGTGGGTGTGGTGGGTGGCAGCACACACGCACACACGCACACGCGCACGCACACACAAACACAAGCACACACACTCTGAGCATCCTTACATGGGAGGTTGTCAGGAACAGGGTCACCGCTGTTCCTGGAGTATCAACATACTGTCTTTACACGTGTCGGACACCACTCTTAGAGGTGTGAAGCCCAGGGGAAACCCACTCACAGTCCACACTACTCGGCAGTACTATGGCTGTCCCTGTGTCTTCCCCACAGCACATCAGTGTGTTCCTGACAGAGGTGTTTGCGTGCAGCGGCACGGCGGACGTGGTGGCGCTGGGGCTGCAGGAGGTGGGTTGGTGCGACCCCCCCCCCCCCACACACACACATGCACAGACACGCACACTCACACACTTACACACGCACGCGCACACAAACACACACACACACAGACAGACACGCTGGACATCCTTGCATGGGAGGTGGTGTGTGTGGTGTGTGGCAGCACACACGCACACTCACGCACACACGCGCACACAAGCACACACACGCTGGGCATCCTTGCATGGGAGGTGGTTGGGTGCAGCGGCGCGGCGGGCGTGGTGGTGCTGGGGCTGCAGGAGGTGGGTGGGTGCGCCCCCCCCCCCACACACACACACACACGCACACACACGCGCGCACACAAACACACCCACACGCTGAACGTCCTTGCATGGGAGGTGATTGGGGGCGGCGGCGCAGCGGACGTGGCGGTGCTGGGGCTGCAGCATGTGGGTGGGTGTGACCCCCCCCCCCCACACACACACACACGCACACAAACACACACACACACACACACACGCAGTAACAGTAACACGGGGTTTCCAGCTAAGCAGGCTACTCTTCTACCAGAGACGCCCGCCGATACTCCAGCACACTTAAGTACTAGAGTACCGCCGGCTCCCGGCCGATAGACTACCGCTCCCGCCGGCTAGACCACCCCAAACAGCGGTCTCTGAGAGACATGTCTGGCAAGGAGCATATAGGAGAGGACCTTTCTCAAGGTCACAGTAGTGGCCTTGTGGCCAGTCAAGCCGGCAGAGCCGACTGGCGCTGACTGGAACGGTCCCCGCCTGGCAGTGCATGGCTGTCCAGCTCTCGTTTGCATGGGGCTCAGCCGGCGCTCCATGCCTCATGCATGGCCAGGTCCCCCCCCCCAGGGGTGCATGGACGACAGAGTTGTCATGGAGGCTGCCTGAAGACCTTCCAACGCCAGTCACCGGCAGACGACCGACCCCGAGGATGAGCGCGGTGACGAACGCTGCGATTGGTGAAGCTGATTTACTCTGTGTTGCCTCGGCGGTCGCCACCGCTGAAGCCGTGATGGTAGCCCGCCTCCACGGGCAGCCATCTTGACCAATGTCCATGCATTGACGGGCGCCAGCTCCTCCGCTCGTCGATCAACTCGTCGAGATCGGTGCCGCATGGCGTCCTGCATGGGGGGAGGATAAGGGCCGTCTCCCAGCACGGGCCGCGGCAGCGCCGCGGCTACTCGCCAAGCCATGGCAGCGCCGGGCAAGCCGCTCTTGTAGTGTTCCACCGAGCGGCAGTCTAGCAGGAGCCGGGCCAGTCGTATTTTACCCCGCTCGTCAGCGGCACGGAGATCCTCGTCACCAGCAGCGCCGCATTGCTGGGTCCAGGGCTCGGCGACGAGAACGCGCCTCCGTTAATCGAGCCCCCCGTTAATCGAGCCCCCCGTTAATCGAGCCCCACACACGCGCACACACAAACACACACACACACACACGCTGAGCACCTTGCATGGGAGGTGGTTAGGTGCAGCGGCGCAGCGGACGTGGCGGTGCTGGGGCTGCAGGAGGTGGGTGGGTGCGCCCCCCCCCCCACACACACACACACGCACACACACGCGCGCACACAAACACACCCACACGCTGAACGTCCTTGCATGGGAGGTGATGTGGGTGGGTGTGACCCCCCCCCACACACGCACACACACACACACACGCACACAAACACACACACACACACACGCACACACAAACACACACACACACACGCTGAGCATCCTTGCATGGGAGGTGGTTAGGTGCAGCGGCGCAGTGGACGTGGCGGTGCTGGGGCTGCAGGAGGTGGGTGGGTGCGACCCCCCCCCCCCACCTTAGACACACACACACATGCACACACGCGCGCGCACACAAACACGCACACACGCTGAGTATCCTTGCATGGGAGGTGGTTTGGTGCAGCGGCGCGGCAGACGTGGCGGTGCTGGGGCTGCAGGAGGTGGGTGGGTGCGACCCCCCCCCTGACACACACACACACACACACGCGTGCGCACACAAACACGCACACACGCTGAGTATCCTTGCATGGGAGGTGTTTTGGTGCAGCGGCGCGGCGGACGTGGCGGTGCTGGGGCTGCAGGAGGTGGGTGGGTGCGACCCCCCCCCCCTGACACACACACACATGCACACACGCGCGCGCACACAAACACGCACACACGCTGAGTATCCTTGCATGGGAGGTGGTTTGGTGCAGCGGCGCGGCAGACGTGGCGATGCTGGGGCTGCAGGAGGTGGGTGGGTGCGACCCCCCCCCCCACCTTACACACACACACACGCACACACGCGCGCGCACACAAACACGCACACACGCTGAGTATCCTTGCATGGGAGGTGGTTTGGTGCAGCGGCGCGGCGGACGTGGCGGTGCTGGGGCTGCAGGAGGTGGGTGGGTGCGACCCCCCCCCTCCCCCTTACACACACACACACACGCACACACGCACGCGCACACAAACACCCTGAACATCCTCGCGAGGAAACACACACACACACAGACACAGCCACACAAAAGCGCTCTGATTCACATACCCTTACAACCTTGAACACTAAGCCTTCAACCCTACCTTATGCCTAACTACAGTTACAGTTACATCGGCTTTCCAGCAAAGACTACCTCTAGTCCTAGTACCACCGCCTAGACCCAAGTCCAGTTCTGGCCCTAACAATTACTTGTGAGGGGCGGTAGCCACCAGCCGGCTGCCTGCCAACGTGTAGTCCCAGAGCAAAAAGGAGAGCTATTGTGCGACGCCTCCAAAATAGGTCCTAACTGCTTCTAGGGGATAGGGGGTCAAGTGGCGCTTGCCAATCTACTTGACCGCCGTGGTGGAGGGGCCGGCGCCTGAGGGGCAGCCGGACCGTACACCACGGCTCTCCACCCGACCCTATCCTGAGCACGCTCAAACGCCGTGTCCGAAAAAGTCTTCCAATCAGAACGAGTGCCACTAGTTTCGCCTAGCTGCTGAATCAGTAGCTTAAGAAAATAGTGTCGGGAGGAGGCTGGAGGCCGGCCTTGCTGCCGAGCCACATCCATTGTGCAGTCAAAAGTCGTACGAGGAAGACGAGAAGCCGGCATGCGCATCACATGGCCTAGCCACTGCATTGATCGCTTTGCCACAAGGCTCTCAATTGGCTCAGTGTCGCACGCCTGCCGAATATAAGTTAATCTGTGCCGGTCGACCAGGCGCACACCCAGAATGCGACGAAGGCAGTTAGAGTGGGCAACCTCCAATCGAGTCAGTTGTGTTTTAGTAGGGGCCCATGTTTCGCAGCCGTACAGAAAGTGGGGCAGCACGAAAGTGTTGTAAACCCGCATCTTAGACTGCACTTGCATCTTCTTGCTGGCCCAAATCTTATCAAAAGACGCAAACACGCCCAGCGCGCGACCGACACGCACACCGATCTCCTTTTCCACACCACCACTCTGGGTTATCCAACTCCCTAGATACTTAAATGCAGAGACGGTCTTCACTTCACCACCAGTCAGCGCAAACGTGGGCAGATCCGCGTCAAAATCTGCTGGCAAAATCATCACTTCTGTCTTGGCGGCGTTGATTTGCATGCCAAAGCTAGAGGACACTTTGTCAAGGATTTTCAGCATAAGCGCCAACTGAGCTGGGTCATGCGAGAACAAACATAAATCGTCGGCATACATCAGCATTACTATGCGCTCAACCGACGACGACAACACAGAGCCGCCGGCTCGGGTCACGACTGACACGCCAGCCCCCTCTGGCATCATGTCTAGCGCCTTTTTCACTATGTGGTCAATAAAAACATTGAACAACACAGGAGCAATGACGCACCCCTGTCGCACACCAGACGACACGGGGAATTCGTGCCCGATTTTCCCAGCCAGCCGCACGGCAGCTGCGGTGTTGGTGTGAAGATCCTCCAACAGATCAATAATGTGCGGATGAACACTATATAATCTAAGGACTCTCCACAGTGCCGCACGGTTTATGCAATCGTAAGCTTTAGAATAGTCGACAAATGCCACAGCCATGCATTGTTTGTACTCGGCATGTGCCGCGCTCAGCGAGCGCAGAGTAAAAATTGCATCAACAGTGCCTCTGCTTTTTCTGAAACCACACTGAGCCTCATGCAACTGACCATCAACCTGCGTGGAGACGCGGTGCAGAAGTATGGCAGCGTACACTTTCCCGGCAATAGAGAGAAGGCTTATACCGCGGTAGTTACCAGGGGAGTCACGCGGACCCTTCCCCTTATATAACGGTGTGATAATAGCAGTTTTCCATTCCCTCGGGGCTCTCCCCGACCGCCATACGGCGATGATGACCCGGTGGAGCCATGCGATGGCAGGTGGGCACCGCAACAGCATGGCGTCCAGCTGGTCACCGCCCGGAGCGGCGGCCGAGCGCAACGCTCGCACACACGCCTCCGTCTCAGCCAGGTCAGGGGGGCGCCCGTGCGCTTCGTCCACCTCTGTGGCGCGTGTGAGCTCAAACGCCGCTACATCGTTCTCCAGCTGGTTCAGGGTCTCGTCGCTGAGCTTGGTCTCCCCGCCATATAGCTTGTCGAATGACTCTGTCATGGCCTTCAGCACCCCGTCTGGACCGCTGTGCAGCGCGCCCGAGACGTCCCGCATGGCAGGTGGGATCTGATGGCTGCGGCTGCGGCCCGCCAGCCTGTCGCACGCGCGCGCAAACTGGCGCAGATTCTTCTTGCGTAGCATGTCTTGCGCCTCCGCCACCTGCTGGCCGATCCACCTCTCCCTGTCTCTCTGCACAGCTGCGTTGGCCGCGCGGTTGGCGCGGTTGCGCTCTCGTTTGGCAGCAGCAGACTTGCTCCTGAGCCATGCCGTGTGCGCGCGCTGCCGGGCGTCCATGAGCCGGAGGGTGCGCTGCGACAGAGTGAACTGCCAGCCGCGCCGCCGGCGGCTGCCGCGTGGAGCGAGGTGGTTGGTGGCCACCTCGCGAATGGCAGCAGCCATCGCGTCGTACTCCGCCTGGGCATCAGCGCCCTCGGGCGGCACGGCCTCCAGCAGCCCAAAGCGATCGGACAGCTGGAGGTTGAACTCACGACGGACAGCCGGGCGCCGCAGTTGTGAAGAGTCCCATGCGCGCCGCTGAGAGCCGCCTGCATGGCGGGAGGCTCGCATGCGGAGGCGCATGGACAGTACCACCATGCAGTGATGCCTAACTAATGCCTAACTAATACCCTCAACCTTGAACACTAAATCTTCAACCCTTACTTATGCCTAACTTATACCCCCTATTACAACAACAAAATACCCAGGTCGAGATGGGCACCAGCAGCGTGGCAACGGACCTCGCACGGAACCTGATCAACAGGGGAGCGCTGGAGAAGGGGAACGAGAATGCAAAGGTACTTGGGTTTGAGGCTATTGTTATTGGTTAAGGTCTGGAGGTTGTCTCAGGGACGGTGCGGTGGGCAGGGAGGGCCGGGCACCCGCACACACGACGCTGGTGTTTTGCCCGCTGCCCCATGCAGTCGTGGTGCTCGGAGCTCCACGCCGTGGGGACTCTCAGTTACCCCACCCCACCCATTTCACAGTGTCCGCCCCCGCAGGTCCCCCACTATTTCCCCGGTGTGCCCCCGCAGCGGAAGCTGCGGGGGCGCTAATGACACCACTGTTTCACACACACACACGCACACGAAGAGAGGGAGAGAGAGAGAGAGAGAGAGAGAGAGGAGAGAAAGAGAGTAATATGTTGCAGTTCCCACCAGACACAACACACACATGACCACCTCTACGCGCAGTGGTGGTACTCGGAGCTTCACGACGTGCTTTGAGACTCTCAGCCAACCCCCCCCCCCCCTCTCTCTCACCCACCCACCCATTTCACACACACACTCACAGAGAGAGACATCACAGTTCCCACCACATACACAAACACACGCATGCCCACCGACCCCTCCACGCGCAGTGGTGGTACTCGGATCTCCACGACGTGCTTTGGGCCTCTCATTTACCGACCCCACCCCCCCGAAAAAAAAAAAAAAAAAGAGAGAGAGAGAAATACGTTGCATTTCCCACCACACACACGCACGCACACACACGCACACCGACCCCTCCACGCGCTGTGGGGGTACCCAGAGCCCTGCACAACGTCTTGGGCAACGCCCAGTTCACACTCCCCTCCACACACACACGCACAGACACACACACACACACACACACACACATCGCCTGTGCGCAGTGGTGGTACTCGGAGCTCCACGACGTGCGTGCGGCCTCTCACCCCCCACCCCCCCCACCCCCACCCACACACATGCACAGAGAGGAGAGTAAAAGAGAGAAATACGTTGCAGTTCCCACCACACACAAACACGCTCACACACACACACACACAAACACACACACACACACATGACCACCTATGCACGCGGTGGGGGTACTCGGAGTCCTGCACAACGTCTCGGGCAACGCCCAGTTCACACACCCCTCCACACACACCCACATGTACACACATATACCTCCCCCCACACACACACACAAACACACACACACGCACACACACACATATACCTCCCCCCCCAAAAAAGAAAGAACGTTGCTTTTGCGCACGCAGTTGTGGTACTTGGAGCTCCACGGCGTGCTTGGGGCCTCTCAGATACCCCCCCCCCCTTCCCTCCCACACACACATGCACAGAGAGAAAGATATATATACATAGAGACAGAGAAATGCGTTGCAGCTACCGCCGCACACACATTTACCACACACACACACACACACACT
The DNA here is from genome assembly GCA_016618255.1 of Chlamydomonas sp. UWO 241. Lineage (NCBI taxonomy): Eukaryota > Viridiplantae > Chlorophyta > Chlorophyceae > Chlamydomonadales > Chlamydomonadaceae > Chlamydomonas > Chlamydomonas priscui. The sequence goes on along the minus strand of VFSX01000212.1, from coordinate 244,799 downwards.
CACGGCGTCCGACGGACTGTAAAATCAACCACACGCGCCCACCGACCCCTCCACGCGCAGTGTTGGTACTCAGAGCTCCACGACGTGCTTGGGGCCTCTCATTTACACACCCCACCCCAAAACACACCTACACACAAACACAAACACAGAGAGAGAAGGAGAGATGCGTTACAGTTCTCACAGCACATACACACACACATGCCCACCGACCCCTCTACGCGCAGTGGTGGTACTCGGAGCTTCACGACGTGCTCGGCGACCAGTTTGTGCGCGTTGGGCTGCGCCAGATGTCGGGCCTGCTCATCATGGCGTTCTGCAGGTATGTTCTGAATCCAGAATTTGAATTGTCTAGGTGACAGATGCACATGCGACGTTGTCTGGTGTGTGCTTGCGTGCGTGTGTGGTTGTGGCAGTGTGTGGGCGGAGGGGGGGGGGCAGTTTATGCGCGTCGGGCTGCGCCAGATGTCGGGCCTGCTGGTCATGGCGTTCTGCAGGTGTGGACAGGTGTTTGGGCATGGCCGATTTTGGCTGCTTGTATGGGGCCGTGGCAGTGTGTTTGGGGGGCAGGGGGTGGGGGGCTTGAGGACCAGTTTGTGCGCGTGGGGCCAAGAGGGTCGGGCCTGCTGATCATGGTTTATGCAGGTGAGGACAGAAGAGCGGTCGCACCACTCCACTTCCTCCCCCCCCCCCTATCTTGCCCGCCTCTCCCACTCGCCAACTCCATGGTTACTCATTCACGCACTCGCTCGCTCGCTCACTCTCCCCCCCCCCCGCTCACTCATTCTCTCACTTACGCACTCACATTCACTCAACTCACCCACTCCACTCCACTCCACTCCACGTCCTTGCTCGCTCACTCACCCACTCTCGCCCCCCCCCTCCCCCCCACCACACACACTTCTTCCTCCTCCCTCCCTCCCTCCCTCCTCCCTCCCTCCCTCCTCCTCCCTCCTCCCTCCTCCCTCCCTCGCCTCCCTCCCCTCCTCCCTCCTCCTCTCCCCCCCCCTCCCTCCCTCCTCTCCCCTCCCTCCTCCCTTCCCCCCTCCCTCCCTCGCCCCTCCCTCCCCCCTCCTCCTCCCTCCTCCCTCCCCTCCCTCCCTGCCCCTCCCTCCCTCCCTCCCTCCCTCCCTTTCCTCCCTCCCTCCCCCTCCCTCCCGCCCTCCCTCCCTCGCCCCTCCCTCCTCTCCCTCCCTCCCTCCCTCCCTCCCTCCCTCCCTCCCTCCCTCGCCCCCTCCTCCCTCCCCCTCCCTCCCTCCTCCTCCCTCCTCGCTCCCTCCTCTCCTCGCTCCTCCCTCCTCCCTCCCTCCCTCCCTCCCCTGGGATCGGAGGAGGCGTGAGGGGCAAGGGGGGAGAGAGGGCGGGGTTGGGAGGGATCGGATGAGGCGTGGGGGGCAAGGGGGGAGAGAGAGGGGGGTTGGTTCACACACACACACACACGTGCGCACACACACACGCAAGGGGGGCAAGGGGGGAGAGGGAGGGGGGTTGGTTCACACACACACACACACACACACATGCGCACACACACACGCACACCCAGGACCGAGCTCGCCCCCCACGTGGGCGAGCTGCACTCCGCGTCGGTGGCATGCGGCGTGCTGGGTGTGGGAGGCAACAAGGGCGCCGTTGCGTTGGAGTTCACGGTGTTCCGGCGCACGGTGGTCGTGCTGTGCTCACACTTTGCGGCACACCAGGTGTGTGGTCAATCTTACAGTCTTGTTGGACGCCTTTAATGGCGTATTAGACTTGTGCTTGCGCACTCAATCCCTGAGGCAGGCAGATACTATCACCCGTACTAGTCCACTCAGTGGATACACATTGACTGTGTCCATCCCACTAGCTCTAGTACATCTGGTCGCGCCATGCGTCTCAGTTCGGGCAGCCAGCCTGGCCACCCTCCTCCTCCTCCGTTCATCACGTGTGTGTGTGTGTGTGTGTGTGTGTGTGTGGAGTTCACGGTGTTCCGGCGCACGGTGGTCGAGCTGTGCTCACACTTTGCGGCGCATGAGGTGTGTGTGTGTGTGTGTGCGTGTGTGCGTGCGTGTGTGTGGAGTTCACGGTGTTCCGGCGCACAGTGGTCGTGCTCACACTTTGCGGCGCACCAGGTGTGTGAGAGACAGACAGCGAGAGGAAGAGAGAGAGGTTGCGAGAGAAAGAGAGGATGAGAGAGAGAGGGTGGGGGAGGGAGAGCAAGATCGAGGCAGAGGGTGTGGGGGAGGCTTGTGGTCGTCAGTCAGCCGGCACGACACAGGACTGCACGCAAGTCGCCTGTGCGTGCATGTGTGTAGTAGAGAGAGAAAGAGGGAGGGAGAGAGGGAGAGAAAGAGGCATAAGAGGGACAGAGGGAGAGATGGGCAGAGAGAGAGGCAGTGCGAGAAGAAGAGAGAGAGGGAGGGAGCAGGAGATTGGGCATGTGTGATGAGCGTGTCCTTGTAGAGCCGAGTGGCCATGCTCGCTATTGACACACACACACACACACGCACACACACACACACACACACACACACGCACACGCGCACACACACGCAGACCAAGGTCGACGAGCGCAACGACAACTACGAGAAGATCATGCGAAACTTGCGATTCGGCCACCTCACGCGCCCGGTGGGCGCATCGACGCGCAGCGGCTTTGTGACGGCATCGTCCACAATGGGCGGGAACAGGTGCGCTTTTGATGATGATGATGATTATGATGGATTTTACAGTCTGTGTGACACCAGTAGCGATGTATGAGACCTGCGTTGGCGCTAGCGCCCGACACCTAAACTCAGTTCCGGGCTGCAACTGGCTGGCCACCTGGTAGGGGTGAGTTAAGCCCGCAAGCCCAAAGACAAGAGGTAGTCTTTGCTGGAAAGCCGATGCAACTGTAACTGTAAATAAGGCCATCCAGAGCTTCCGTCAGCCCTCCCATGCCCAACCAGCATGCTCTGCGTAACCCACCACCCGTCCCACCCACCAGTGATTTCCTTTCGGCTGTCCACAGCCATTTGGCTGTATTCCGGCTGACCTTGCATTCAGCTCAAATCATCCTGTGGATTGTTAGCCTGACAAGCCCGCCAGACAGAGCACGTCAACAGCTTTCAAATTACCCATGTATGAGGACAAACAGTCAATGGGGGTAAAACGGTCAACGCGGTCAAAGCAAAATCCGGCTGTGGAATAACGAATTATAATCCTGAAAAGGAAATCACTGCCACCCACTCCGTTAGCCAGCTCACAGCCCCACTGAATGAAACCATCCTTCATTTCCTTGCCCGCAGCTCGCAGCCCCTCAGCACCGGGAACTCCCGCCCACCCACCCACCCGTTGTATGTCGTGCTTTTTGTGTTAAAAAGGCTTCAAATGTCTTGGGACTGATGCACTCATTTACACCCAGGTCACAACCCCTCCCTGAACGAAACCTTATTTTTCTTGTCCGCAGCTCGCAGCCCCCCAGCGGCGGGAACCCCCGTCAGCCCCCCGCAAACGACACTGGACGACGACGACAGCCGGTAGCCCTCCATTTTGTGGCTTTTCTCGTTTTTTCTAGGTTTGACCCACTCGCAACTCCACACACCCGCCCACCCATTCAACTTACCCTGTGTCGTTCTATCAATATGTCCGCAGCTCGCAGCCCCCCAGCACCGAGAACAGCCGCCAGCCCCCCGCATACGACACACTGGACGACGACGAAGACGCAGGTGCGCAGCTGTGTGGGTGGGTGTGCGCGTGTGTGCGTGTGTGTGTGTGGCACCCTCCCCTAAACAATTGGGGGCGCATGTGTGTGTGTGGCACCCTCCCCTAAACAATTGGGGGCGCACCCTCCAGGCGCTTTGATTTTCGTTTCCCAATTGGGAAGGACCCCCCTGGCACACACACACACACACGCACACACGCAGGCACGCAGGCCTGGACGCACTCCTCGCTGCCGCCGCAGCAGCAGCAGCAGCAGGCGCAGCAGCAGCGTGGGGGTGGCGCTGGTACTGGAGCTAGCAAACACACTCACACACACACGCACACACACACGCACACGCGCACGTGCATGCCTGGACGCACTCCTCGCTGCCCCCGCAGTCGCAGAAGCAGCAGGCGCAGCAGCAGCGTGGGGGTGGCGCCGGCACCAGGAAACACACCACACACACACACACACACACACACGCGCGTGCACACGCGCGCGTACACACGCAGGCACGCAGGCCTGCACGCACTCCTCGCTGCCCCCACAGCAGCAGCAGCAGCAGGTGCAGCAGCAGCAGCGCGGGAGCGATACAACACACACACTCACACATGTCACCGCAGGCGCGCAGGCCTGGTCGCACTCCTCGCTGCACCCGCAGCAGCAGCAGCAGGCGCAGCAGCAGTGTGGGGTTGGCGCTGGTGCTGGAGCTAGCGAACACACTCACACACACTCATACACACACACACACACACGCGTGCACACGCGCGCACACACACATGCAGGCACGCAGGCCTGGACGCACTCCTTGCTGCCCCCACAGCAGCAGCAGCAGCAGCAGGTGCAGCAGCAGCAGCGCGGGAGCGATGCAGCACACACACACACATGTCACCGCAGGCACGCAGGCCTGGTCGCACTCCTCGCTGCCCCCGCAGCAGCAGCAGCAGGCGCAGCAGCAGTGTGGGGTTGGCGCTGGTGCTGGAGCTAGCAAACACACTCACACACTCATACACACACACTCACACACACACTCACGCACACACACACACACACACACACACCACCACCGCAGGCGCGCAGCCCTGGACGCACTCCTCGCTGCCTCCGCAGCAGCAGCAGCAGGCGCAGCAACAGCGTGGGGGTGGCGCTGGAGCAAGCGAGGCCAGCGGCGGTGCGTCGTGGCCTGTCAGTGGACCGCTTGAGCGCAGGTGTGTGTGTGCGTGTGTGTGTGTGTGTATGGGTGTGCGTGTGGGTGTGCGTGCGTGCGTGTAAGTGTGTGTGTGTGCATGCGTGCAAGTGTGTGTGTGTGTGTGTGTGTGTGTGTGACTCTGGGGGCGCACCAATTTGGGGGCCCGCGCAGTCATCGCCGCCGCCTACGTCGACCCCCCTTCACCCATGCCGCCGCCGATTCTCGCCGCCTCTCCTCCTCCGTACGCCCCTGTCGTCGGGCTGCCAATTCAGCAGCCATTCGACGCATGCATCCAGGAACTCAGTCCATCCGCACTCTCTCGCACGCCCTCCACATGGCAAAAAAACACGTGACGCCCTACCGCACAGATTTCCCTCCCCCCGCAGCTCTGCAGCTTCAGACAACGGAGCCCAGGTATCTCAGTGCCATCACCTCGACCGCCATGCGGCCCGAGCCAGCGCTCAACTTGAGCTACCGAGTTCCTCCAGCCGCCACCGTCCCGCCCACCGCCCACTGCCCGGTCGTTCATTCGACCCCACGCCCCACCTCAAGAGACCCACCGCTTATCCCACTGCCGCTCCGTCGACCTCCATACACCCACATGCTCGTCACATGGAGTTGCCCCTCCCCATGCGCCCCATGCGCGCACATGCACCCCATGCACCCCCCCCATGCTACCAGCGCCTATGTATGCGCCATGTGGCCGGGTCACAGTGTGGCTCCCTCCTCTCTCCCCTCTCCTCCCTCCCTTCTCCTGTCTTCCACCCCTCCATCCCCGCTGCACCCCACCCCATCTTGTGCCCCCCGCCCCTCCCTAACCCTTCCCCGCCCCTCCCCCTCTCCCTCCCCTCCCGCTGCCTCCCTCCCACTGCCTCCCACTTGCACGACTGCCGCTGTTCGGACACGACTACGCTCTATGCCGGCGGCGCCATCACCTTCTTCCGGCTCACGCCGGCGACTTTTGCGCCCACTCAGTCACGTTCTACGCCATCCGCAAACATCCATCTCTTCAACTTCACACGCGACATCCCCGAGCGCCCCGAGTTCGCCGAGCGAGTCACCACCGAGTGGATCATCTTAGCATGATTTCCACAACTGTGGAAATCCTTCTGCCGACACCTAGTTTAAACTCAGTCGAGGCGGATTGACGAACACAGCCGTCAATGACCCGCCACTGCCCCTTTCCCCTACTGCTTTACGAATGAGGTTGTTCACCCTCTTGCTGGCTCACGGTTGGTCTCCCGCCTTCAAACGGAATCTCCTCAATTGATGACTAGAAACAGCCTATCTAGGTCTGCCGTGCAGAGTTCTCTGTAACGATATCTCTCTCTGTGTGTGTGTGTGTGTGTGTGCGTGCGAGTGTGTGTGTGCGAGTGTGTGTGTATGTGTGTGTGTGTGCGTTGTTTGGACTTGGGTAAGGACACAGGTTGCAGTTGTGCATGGACAAACTGCTTCGCAATGTGACCGTGTCGTCCGCGTGGGCAGTGCGCACACACACACACACACACATACATGCACGCACACACACACACACACAGAGAGAGATATCGTTACAGAGAACTCTGCACGGCAGACCTAGATAGGTTGTTTCTGGTCATCATTGAGGAGATTCCATTTGGAGGCGGATGACCAACCGTGCACCAACAAGAGGGTGAATAACCTCATTCAAAAAGCAGTGAGGGAAAGGGGCAAATGCGAGTCACTGACGGCTGTGTTCGTCACTCCGCTTTGACTGAGTTTAAACTAGGTCTCGGCAGATTGACCTCCACAGTTGTGGAAATCTCGCTAAGAGGATCCACTCGGGTGTGACTCGCTTGGACAAGAGGTCCATGAACTCGGGGTGCTTGGAGATGTCGCGTTTGAAGTTGGAAAAGTGGGTGTTTGCGGAGGAACTTGACGGAGTGGGCGAAAAAGTCGCCGGCGCTGAGCCGGTAGGATGTGATGGCGCCGCCGGCATAAAGCGCAGTCATGACCGGTCGGCGGCACGCGAAAAGGGCGGCAGTGGGGGGGGTATATGATGTCGGGAGGGAGTGGGGGGGGAGAAGGGACGGGCGGGTGTGTGGAGATGTAGGGGCGGGGCGACGGGGGAGGTGGGAGGCGGCGGATGAGGGAGCCGATGAACGTAGCACGGTGCTTGTTGATCGTGTCGATGATGGGGAACGTACACGGGGGGGAGGCATGCATCGTGGTGGTGGAGGTGTGCTCTGTGGTGTGAGGAGGGATGCCCTTGATGAGGCGGAGGATGCGGTTGTGGGTTACTTCAAGTCGATGGATGTGGGCCTTGTTCAACGTCCATGTCTGGCAGCCATACAGTAGGGCAGAGATCACAAAGGCGTTGTAGAGGTGGATCTTGGTAGTGGGAGAGATTGAGTTGGAGTTCCAGAACCGGGGAGTGAGAAGGTTGAAGGCGTACCAGGCACTTCCGATCCGGCGTGAGATCTCTGAGTCGAGGATG
>VFSX01000212.1:182500-232500 GCA_016618255.1 Chlamydomonas sp. UWO 241 | reverse complement strand
TACGAGGTCCCCCCCCAACTTCCCGCCCACGTACAAGTTCGACAAAACAAGGCCGCTGGCACACACACACACACGCACTTGCACATACACACACGCACACGCAAACACACACACACGCCTCCGCCCTCACGCCCCCCACGCCCACACGCACGTTGTACGCGGTCCCCCCCCAACTTCCCGCCCACGTACAAGTTCGACAAAAACAAGGCCGCTGGCACACACACACCCATGCACGTACACTTGCACACACCCATGCACTTGCACTTCCACAAACACGCACGCACACACACACACACGCCTCCCCCCCCCACAGCCCCCACGCCCACACGCACGTAGTACGCGGTCTCCCCAAACTTCCCGCCCACGTACAAGTTCGACAAAAACAAGGCCGCTGGCACACACACACACATGCACGTACAGTTGCACAGACACACACGCACACACGCAAACGCACACACACACGCCCCCCACACCACACCACGCACACACGCACGTAGTACGAGGTCTCCCCCAACTTCCCCCCAACCTACAAGTTCGACAAGAATAAGGCCGCAGGCGACGACGGGCGTCCGCTGCCGTATGACTCGTCAGAGAAGCAGGCGCGTATATAAAAGACCACATATAATACAACTGGGCCAAACTCAAATTATAACGCATCGAATACAGGGCCAGCCCTGCACCCCAGACATTTTATTCGGCCACCCCTAAATATCGGGGGGGGTTAAAACCCAAATAACCCTCGGGCGACGACGGGCGGCCGCTGCCGTACGACTCGTCAGAGAAGCAGGCGCATTACGGGGCCGACCCTGAACCCTATGGCTAAACCGACCCTGGACAAGAGTAGGGCTGAGCCATGCACCCGTGACCTTCTAAGGAAAGGGCAAACCCGAACGTTACACCTCGGGCGACGGGCGGCCGCTGCCGTATGCCTCTTCAGAGAAGCAGGTCCGTGTGATGATGACTAGTGAAACAGTAGGAGACTCCGAATACGAATTCACTCAATCATTCAACTCACTCAAGCGAACTCACTCAATTCGCTCAAGCGGATCCGGATCTGATGCATAGGAGGCCCCGGGTAAGGCCACGGCTCGTCTGAGTGCAGCGGGCGCGTGCCGTAATGCCCCGCCCTGACCCAGTCAGGGAGCGCTACCTGACTATTGAGATCCCTCTCTTTCTCACTCACACACACACAATCTCTCACACACACACACACACACACAGGGTGCCCGCCTAAACCGACTGCATCCTCTCTCTCTCTCTCATATTCTAGCGCGCACACACACACACACACACACACACACACACAGGGTTCCCACATACACCGACCGCATCCTGTGGCGCGGCTCTCTCTCTGTCTCTCTCTCTCAGTCTCTCTCTCTGTCTCTCTCTCAGACACACACACACGCACAATGGCTCTCTCTCTCACACACACACACACACACACACACACACACACGCACAGAGGGTTCCCGCATACACCGACCGCATCCTGTGGCGCGGCTCGCTCAGCGTCGGCAAGCCGCACCAGCACGAGGAGGACGTCGTGGCTGTGCCGAGCGGCGACAGGGCCTACCATGCGGTCATGGACGTGAGTGTGGGCTGCATACCTTCCAGACCTAGACACCCTTGAAGCAAGATAACGAAGAAACAGCGAAGTACAGGGAGGGACACGTTTATCAACCGGCCTAGCCGGTCTATGAGGAGGGCGCGGTGGCTGTCCCGAGGGGCAGCAGGGCCTACCGAGCGGTCATGGACATGAGTGTGGGCTGCAGCCTCGGGATCCTGAGCACTTTAAGGCCCCTCGCTTCCCGAAAAGTGCGAGGTTTGGTGCCAAGACCCCCAAACACAGTTTTGGAAGGGTTTGTGTGGCGCCCGCGGTGCGCCAGACACGCAACCCCGCCGACAACAAGCTCGTGGAAAGCAGGTGTAGTCAGGCGCTGTGCACAGGCATGTTTTCTCCAGATGCACACACCCATAACGCGACATGGATCCTTCACAGGCCCTACCAAAATCACGTCTGATCCGCGCCATGGAATGCGGTCATAACGCCTGAGACGGTCCAGTGTGCGCCTCAGGCGGTGGTGGGCGCCTGAGGCGGTCGGTGTGGCGCCTGAGGCGGTTTGGATAACGCCTGAGGCGGCGCCTGAGGCGACGCCTCAGGTGGTCGGAGCGCCTTAGGTGCCGCCTGATCTGCGCCATGAAATGGGACGCCTGAGGTGCCGCCTCAGGTGTTGTGAATGTGGTAGGGACGGACCCTGAAGTTTGTGGCACACCCTCCCAACTTCCCAAATGCCGCCCCCGGTCGCACCGTTTCAGGTCAACGCGTCGGACCACAAGCCGGTGCTGCTCGAGCTCGACGTGACCGTGCCGTCGTTTGTTCAGGTGGGTTGGAAATTTTGAACTAAGAAATGTGGATGAAATGCTGTTGGGGGCGATTCCAACCGTGTTGCGGCAGTTTATTTGTTTTGTTCGTCACAGCCACAAGCCGACGCTGCTGCGCGAGCTCGACGCCGCACGCACGCACGCACAAACACACACACACACACACACGCACGCACAGGAGCTGCGCCGCCGCGTCGGCATGATGGTGTTGCGTGCGGTGACGGCAGAAGCCCTGCTTGACACACACGCACAGTGGCACACACACGCACGCACACACAGGAGCTGCGCCGCCGCGGCGTCATGAAGGTGTTGCGTGCAGTGGCTGCAGAAGCTATGCTTAACACACACATGCACAGTGGCACGCACACACACACAGATGCACCAACACATACACACACATACATACGTACATACAAACGCCATGTCAGTGCGTCCAGCTGTAAACTGTAAAATCGACCACGCACGCACCCACAGGAGCTGCGCCGCCGCGTTGGTACATGATGGTGTTGCGTGCGGTGGCGGCAAACCTTACTGTACACACACAAGCCCTGAAACCCGGATGCACACACACACACACAAACACACACACACACACGCAGGAGCTGCGTCGTCGCGTCGGTATGATGGTGTTGCGTGCGGTGGCGGCAGAAGCGGAGGATGCAAAGCTGGGGCGTGTGGGCAGTGTGCTGCCTGCTCTGATGGCGCGGGCGGCGCAGGTGGGTGTGGGTGTGGGTGTGTGGGTGTGGGTGTATGGGTGTGTGTGTGTGTGTGTGCTGCTGCTGGGGGGGGGCGTCACGCAGAAGTAACCAGGCGGGCGCACGGGCAAGGTGCTGCCTGCTCTGATGGCGCAGGCGGGGCAGGTGTGTGTGTGTGTGTGTGTGTATGTGGTGTTGCGAGCTGTGGCAGCAGAAGCGGCGAGGCGCATACACATATGCACGTACGGAGACACACACACACGCTATACAAGCACACACACGCGCATACGCACACATGCACGCATACACACGCGCAGGTGTACGCTGCTGCGTCGGGGATAAGCAGACTAGGTGCACACACACACACACACACGCATACGCATACACACACACGCAGGTGCGCGCTGCTGGCGTGTGTGCCGGCAGTGGCGCCGACATCAGCGAGCTGCTGGAGCTGCTGGCTGCGCGGCAGGACAGCAAGGTGTGTGTGTGTGTGTGTGTGCCGGCGGCGGCGCCAATATCAGCGAGATGCTGAAGGTGCTGGCTGCGCAAGGTGTGTGTGTGTGTGTGTGTGCGTGTGTGTGCCTGCGTGCGTATGTGTGCCAGTAGCGAATCAATGTCACCAACACGCGCGCGCCGCTGCCCCACTGCTGGTCGTTGCACCATCGCGCGGCGCAACCCGCACACACACACGCACCCCACTCACACACACGCACACACACGCATGCACCCCACAGGTGTTAATCAATGTCTCGGTCGAGGGCTCGCACTCGCGCGTGCCGCTGCCCCACTACTGGTCGTCACACCAGCGCGCGGTGCAGCCGACGGCGCCCATGCTGCGCACGACACACGGGCGGAGCGAGCGCGTGAGGGTTAACAACGACGGCGACGTTGCGGTGGGTTCGAACTTCAGTGGTTTCGTCTCGACAGACAGCCCCGCGTATGGGCATTACCTATGGGGATGTATGGGCCGTATGGGCAGTATGGGCAGCATATGTATGGGGATGTAGAAGGGACTCTTTGTGGTAGCTTGACGGGCGGAGTGAGCGCGTGAGGGTAGAGACAACGATGGCGACGATGCGGTGGGTTCAAACTTCACTGGTGTCGTCTCGAAGAACAGCCCCGCGTATGGGCAGCATATATATATGGGGATGTAATACGGACGCTTTGTGATATTTAGACGGGCGGAGCGAGCGCGCGAGGGTAGAAACAACGATGGCGACGATGCGGTGGATTCAAACTTCAGTGGTGTCGTCTCGAAAGGCAGCCCCGTTTATGCGCAGTATATATGGGGCTGTTATAAAGACGCTTTGTGACATCTAGACGGGCGCAGCGAGCGCGCGAGGGTGGAGACAACGACGGGGGCGTCGCGGTGGGTGGGGAAAGTAGGGGGCAGGTCGGCGCTTTTCCTTTGAATGTGGCAGTTGGGACACACTCTCTGTCTTTGGCACGCTCTGTGTTCTCTGCTCTCTGTTCCCTTGATAACACCACTGACAGATAACTGAGACTTCTCTGCAGAGAGCCCTACCCCACCCCACCCGATTTCAACCGCCCCGTTCCCCTCGTACTGCCGCAGTCACATCAGCTTCCCAGTAAAGAGATCCTCTAGTCCTAGAACCACGGCCTAGTGTAGTAGATCCAAGCCCAGTTCTGGCCAGTGGCCACCTAACAAGCAGCCTTCCCCCTTCAAAATCCCAAACCAGGTGGTCGTACGTGCGGCGAGCTGCGGGGCGAACAGGCGCATGCCGACATGGCTGGAGGTGTGTGTGGTGTGTGGGGGGGGGATCTTGGAAACACTGGGGGAGGGGGGGGTGCCTGTGGTCGTGTGTGCGGCAAGCTGCGGTGCAAACAGGCGCATACCGACGTGGCTGGAAGTGTGTGTGTGTGGTGTGTGTGTGGGGGGGATCTTGAAAACACTGGGGGAGGGGGGCCTGTGGTCGTGCGCGGCGAGCTGCGTGCAAACAGGCGCATACTGACGTGGCTGGGGTATGTGTGTGTAGTGTGTGGGGGGGGGGGATCTTGGAACACTGGGGGAGGGGGGGGGGCCTGTGGTCGTGCGTGCGGCGAGCTGCGGTGCAAACAGGCGCATACTGACGTGGCTGGAGGTATGTGTGTGTGGTGGTGGGGGGGGTTGGGGGGAAGTCACTTTTCGCAGTGCTTCACGCGTTACAGTTTGAATACGACACACACACACACACACACACACACACACACACACGCACACACACACACACACGCGCGCGCGTGACCAACCGGCGTCCGCAGGTCTTCCCCGCGTCGTTCGTGCTGCAGCCTGGGGAGAGCAAGGTGGTGATGCTCACGTCAGGGCAGCCGGACGTGCTGTTTGCGCAGGTGGGGGCTTGATGATGGATAATTGATAGAGGTTTTTTGTGTTGACCAAGTCTGTTCGGACATCTTGCGCAAGATGCGCAAAAATACTCGGTTAACACTACAGTTACAGTTACATCGGCTTTCCAGCAAAGACTACCTCTAGTCCTAGTACCACCGCCTAGACCCAAGTCCAGTTCTGGCCCTAACAATAACTTGTGAGGGGCGGTAGCCACCAGCCAAACACTCAAAAAATCTATCAATTACAGTCTGTGTGATACCAGTCATGATGTATGAGACCTGTGTCGGCACTAGCGCCCGACACCTCAACTCAGCTCCAGGTTGAAACTGGCTGGCTACTTGGTAGGGGTGAGGGTAAACCCCTGCTTTTGCACCACTCAATGATGGCGTTCATAGCATAGAACATGCTGATGACGCACACACACACGCACACACGTGCACGCACACACACACACCAGGGGTGTACCCGCCGATCGGATTCCGATGAACAGGGCACCCGGCGGGCGCAAAACCGATGGTCTCTTGGGGGCGTGATCGGGAAATCCGACGAGCGTGAGGGCCCGGAGGGTCTCTCATCGGCGTCGCCGATGACCACGCCAAGCCGATCGTGGCGTTTGGCTTGGGCTCCCCCCACACTCCGACTCAGACGCGAAAGCATGCAATCCCTCATTTCTGAAGCGTTTCTGCTGTTTACAATCGCAAAGTGATTCTGGCTTCCGCCCCCGGACGCTGGTGGAGGTTAGGTGTGGGTCGGAACTTTGGAATGGCGCTTTCCGCTGATGGCCAGGACCCCGCGCGCATGCTGTGGTGTTCTGCATGCATTAATGCATCATGATACTTTCAATCAGTGTCCATTGTGGTGTTGCATGCTCCGTCCCGCCATACGCTGCATGCGTGCATGTCCGCGCACATGAGCTGTTCAGAGCTGTTTGTCTTTTGGATGTGTGTTTGCTGCTGCCCCCCAACCAAGCTTGCGTGAGAGACCGTATCACAGCAACATAGTACTGCGGACAGCGGGGGTCCGGGGGCGCCGCCCCCAGGAAAAATGGGCAAGCCGATGAGTCCATGAGGCCCTCTCCTGGCAAGCCGATGAGTCAGGGAGGCCCTCTCCTGGAAAACCGATGAGCGGCATGCCCCGGGGTACACCTCTGACACACACGCACGTCAGGGCAGCCGGACATGCTGCCCGCACACGAGGGGTTGAACAGCAACGCAGCACAACAAGCAGTGCTGAGTTGGTTGAAAGGAAACACACAGCATTACTGATGATGCACGCACGTACGCACACACATATCAGGGCAGCCGGACGTGCTGCTTGCGCAGGTGGGGCTTGAACAGCAACCTAGTGTTGAGTTGGTTACAATCATTGAGCAGCAACGAAGTGTTTGAGTTCTTGAAAAGCATTGAGCAGAGCTGATGATGCACGAACGCACACACACGCGCTGGGGCAGCCGGACGTGCTGCGCGCGCATGGAAAGTCAGGAGCTGGGCAGTCACACTGGGGCCATCTCGCCCTACGAGTCCCCCCACCCACACACCCACACACACACACACCCTCACTCACGCCACATACGCAGATGAGCCCCCTAGAGGCCGGCGTCGTGTTTTGCGCAGAGGCGCTCGACGCACGGGGCACTCAGCGCGTGGGCGTGGCCAAGACAGCGGCGCCGCACGAGGCGTCGCGCGTGCGGGTCGTGTACGTCGAGGTGGAATGAGAGTGCCACATGGGTTTTACAGGTTCCTACACGTGCGCGCCCGGAGGACCCCGGGGCGTGAAAGTGAAGGCCTGGACTGCACGTCTAGGGGGGCTCGACTAGGAGAGCCCTCACGGCCACACAGCGTGCCATGCAGCGCGTCGGCCACGCAGCGCCACGCAGCGCCACGCAGCGCCACGCAGCGCCACGCAGCGCCACGCAGCGCCACGCAGCGCCACGCAGCGCCACGCAGCGCCAGCCTACCAGAGAGTGCCACGTGGACAGGGGAGCAGCGACCACCGCGCAAGCCCTCCCATGGAGGGATTTTAAGGGGGACCTCGAGATGTTGACGACCGTCGTGGCCCAACATTTGGCACCCACATTCCTGCACCGCCTTCCTTGCGGCTGGGATGGTCCTATGATAGAGAGCGAGAGTGGAACTAGAGAGACGGTTGCAAAGGTGGGCGGCCGGCGTCCCTGGGGCTCGAGCCGGGCCAAGGTTGTAAAATGTTGAGGCGTCGCCCGCGCGGGTCATGAATGTGGGAGGGAGAGGGAGAGCACAAGGGCGGCCGTCGGCCCCAGGGCCGACGTGACAAGCACCGCCTAGGGCGTCTGGTTCCCTGGACCCTCCGCGCGCCCCAGGCCAGCCCCGCTTGTCATATGTCGTGACGAGTGTAGTCGGCGGGCTGCCTGCGATGTCGTGAGTAACCAAACCGCTTCAAGGGGCACGGGTAATGGGCAGTCTCAAGAGAAGCAACAGGGGGGAAGGCAAACCCAACAGAAGTGTCACCTACACTCAGGCCATGATTGAGCAGCTTCGTCAGGCTGTTCATGAGGGCTGCCAGGCTGGCCTTCGCCGTCGCCACGCCACCTGTGTGATGCATCCATCACTCGGTGCAGCACACCGCATCTGATGATGTATACACGAGAGAAGCCCACTCGACGGTGCGCGCAGTACCGTCTATTCAAAAGGGCGAGAGATTACACAAGCTGGCCAGCCCTGGGGCTGCTGGGACTGATCCCAGTCGGTGTTCTAGTTGGCTTCGGCTGCGCAGCGGCGTGTTGGAGCTGGGCGGGCAGGGGGTATGTACGGAGCAGGAGGCGGGCGCTTCTTCTTTGGCTTTATTACAGTGTTGTACAAGTTTGTGGAATCAGGGAAGGCCGCGCAGGGCGACGGCCTACCGTAGCTAGGGACGTGGTCACTTCCCTCAAGGAAGAGTGTGGATGAACACACCCTTTCGTCTCCCAATGGATGCAAGCGTGCAAAGCCCCCACCAATGGCGCAAAGTCACGCGGCAACGTTCATGTGCATATAGGAGGCAGGTTGCAGGCCAGGGTGCGGGCCGCCGCGGGTGGCGGGGCCAGGTCTCATCAGCGAGTGGTCACCAAAATCAGTCGTGTATGTGCTGTGGCGTGTGCCGTCTTCACGTGTGGGTCGCTGCCACCGCTCGTTTGTATTTGTGTCGTTTGTTCAGTCGTCCCCTCGTCAGAACTCGGCAAGCACGCCTATGTTGGCGTGTTTGCCTCTCCCCTCTTGTGTTTGCCTCTCCCAGAAGCTCTGCGCTGGAAGGCGCAGTGCGCGATGCCGCCCCCCTCACGACTCTGCAAACACGCGCGCTGGTGGTGTTGTGCCTCTCCCAGAAGCTCTGTTGGGGCCGCAAGGCCTTGGGAGGCACGGCGCACAACGGCGTATGACGCTGCCCCCCTCAAGAGTTCTGCAAACATGCCCTGGTGGCAGTTTGCTGTGCCTCTCCCCAGCTGCAGAAGCTCTGCTGGGCCCGGAAGGCCTCACAAGGCACGGTACGCGCCGCCCTCAATACTCTGCGAACACACCCAGGTGGCAGTGTGCTTCTCTTCAGAAGCTCTGTCGGGCCCGCAAGGCCTTGGAAGGCACGGCGCACGACGGCGTCCTCCCTCAGAAGTCTGCGAAGACGCCCTGGTGGCGGTTCGCATCTCCCCAGAAGCTCTGCTGGGTCCGGACAGCCTCGGAAGGCACGGTACGCGCCCCCCTCAGAACTCTGCGAACACACCCTGGTGGCGGTCCGCGGCCTGGCGCACCATGGCGGCCTGCTTGATCGGCGGGAACTTGCCAAAGTTGATGCAGTCGGCGGCGGCGCGCGGCGGCGGCGGGACGTACGGCGCGTGCAGCGTGCGCGCGGCGAGCGCGCGCCAGTCAAAACCGCGGAACCAGGGGTGCGCCTGCGGGGTGCATGCGTGTGTGTGTGTGTGTGGTGTGTGTGTGCGTATGTGGTGCATGCGTGTGTGTGTGTGTGTGTGTGTGTATGTGTGTGTGTTTGTGTATGGCCGATGTTACAGTCCATCAGGGGTGGTTTGCGAATGTGCGTTTGTGTGTGTATTGGGGGTTGGGGGGGTGCATTCGGCTGGGGGCTTCGCGGGGCTTTGCACTCAAGAAAATCCTTCCTGCCTGCCTGCCTGCCTGCCACTTTCTGGAGCCCTTCGTAATGAGCGCGATTTGACCCCTTCATGGCCCAACTCCTCAGCCGTAACGCACATCGACGGAAACTTAGTTTCGCTTATGTACCCCTAAGTATCCCGTATCCCTTTAGTATCCCTTAAGTATCCCTTATCTCTCATCCCTAAGTATCCCTTATCCCTTAAGTATCCCTAAGGTATCCCTTATCCCTCATCCCTAAGTATCCCTTATCCCTTCAGTATCCTTACCTTGAGCTCTGCCGCGCCGGACTTTCCGCTCCCCAGGCGCAGCGCCGGCGTGAGCTCCAGCAGGCTTAGGAGCAGGTCCTGGAGCGACTGCGTGCGCGCGCGTTGTGGTGGCAGGGGAGGAGGGTCGAGTCAGTGGCGGGAGCAGCCTGAGGAGCAGGTGTTGGAGAGACTGTGTGTGTGTGTGTGTGTGTGTGTTTGTGTGCACACACGGCAGGCAGGGCAGGCAAGGCAGGCGGGGCAGGCAAGGCAGGCAGGGCAGGCGGAGCAGGCGGGGCAGGCGGGGCAGGCGGGGCAGGCGGGGCAGGCGGGGCAGGCGGGGCAGGCAGGCAGGCAGGCAGGCAGGCAGGCAGACAGGCAGGCAGGCAGGCAAGGCAGGCAAGGCAGGCAGGCAGGACAGGACAGGACAGGACAGGACAGGACAGGACAGGACAGGACAGGACAGGACAGGACAGGACAGGACAGGACAGGACAGGACAGGACAGGACAGGACAGGACAGGACAGGACAGGACAGGACAGGACAGGACAGGACAGGACAGGATAGGACAGGCTAGGACAGGACAGAACAGGACAGGCCAGGACAGGACAGGACAGGACAGGACAGGACAGGACAGGACAGGACAGGACAGGCAGGCAGGCAGGTGAGGCTGGCAGGCAGGGCAGGGGAGAGCAGGCATGCAAGGCAGGCACCCACGTTGGAGAAGTGGCGCGGGAACGTGAGGTCGCGGTGGCAGATCCGGCGGAACATGGTGAGCCGGTCCTCGTGGTGGAACGGCACCATGCCGGAGACAAGCTCGAAGACCAGCACGCCGAGCGCCCACCTTGAGGAGGGGGTTGGGGTGCGTTGGGGTTGGAGGTGAGTAGGGGTGTGGCTCTGGCGTAGTGCGTGTGTGCTGGAACGGCACCATGCCGTAGACGAGCTCGAAGACCAGCACGCCGAGCGCCCACCGTGAGGAGGGGGTTGGGGTGCGTTGCGGTTGGGGAGAGTAGGGGTGTGGCTCTGGCGTAGTGCGTGTGTGCTGGAACGGCACCATGCCGTAGACGAGCTCGAAGACCAGCACACCGAGCGCCCACCGTGAGGAGGGGGTTGGGGTGCGTTGCGGTTGGGGAGAGTAGGGTGTGGCACAGGCGCAGCTTGTGTGTGTGTGTGTATTGGAACGACCCCATTGCCATGCAAGCTCAAAGAGGCGCCGTTGCCATACGAGCTCGCAGAGGCGCCATCGCCATGCGGGCGCAAACAGAACACCTCCCACCCACCAGTCGGCCGACTGCCCGTGCCCCTTGTTCATGATGATCTCGGGCGCGAGGTACTCTGGCGTCCCGCACGTGGTGTACGTCTTTGTGCCGCGGCGCACTTGCTTCACGAAACCAAAGTCGGTGATCTGGGGGGGGGCCAGTGGGGGGGAGAGGGGGGCAAATTAAGTTTGTGCTTCACGAAGCCAAAGTCGGTGACCTGTGGGGGGCGGGGGTGCCAACACAGGTTTGTATACTGATTATAATGTGTGTATTGCTAAGATTTTACAATACACCTCCAACCTGGCTTGCATTCTAGTGACAGACTAACAATAGCAGCAACAGTAGCATCGGGTTTCCAGCAGAGACTATCTTCTAGTCCTAGTACCACCACCAAGACCCAAGTCCAGTTCTGGCCCTGTGAGGGGCCGCCAGCCGGTGCACATGCTGTTTATAAATGTGTGCATGGCCAAGGCTTTCCGTCACACACCCCAAGACTGCTTGCAGTCAAGCAACAGTAACATCAGCTTTCCAGCAAAGACTACCTTCTAGCCCTGGTACCACCGCCAAGCAACCGCCAAGAC
Organism: Chlamydomonas sp. UWO 241; assembly: GCA_016618255.1. Taxonomy (NCBI): domain Eukaryota; kingdom Viridiplantae; phylum Chlorophyta; class Chlorophyceae; order Chlamydomonadales; family Chlamydomonadaceae; genus Chlamydomonas; species Chlamydomonas priscui. Next base: position 220,883 of record VFSX01000212.1, on the reverse strand, counting down.
CCAAGTCCATGATGAGAGTTTTACAATTCACTGCCGGCGGTCACACGTTCGGTTCCAAAGCTCCAGCGGGACTTAAGAGAGCAGGCACGAGGCCCACCAAAAAGGTCAAGCTACAAAAGTAGCCCACGGTGGCGCCAACCACGTAGTGGCGGACGCCAAGCAAGCAGCACCACAGTGCAGGCTCCATACCCAAGTCCAGCTCTGGCCGTTACAATCAATCCAGTTCTGGCCCTCACAATCAGTAAAGGCTTTTACAAAACCCTAAAGTACACCAGCGACTCGCACCTTGAGGTAGCCCTTGGAGTCGAGCAGCAGGTTCTCCGGTTTGAGGTCCCTGTGGAGGAGAATGAGGTTGGGAGGTGAGAGGAGGTGAGAGAAAGAGGGTGAGGTAAGGTGGGGTGAGGTAAGGAGATGAGAGGAGGCGTGACAAAGATAACAAGGAAGTGCAAGACAAGAGAGGGAGAGAGGAGAGGCAGAGCAGCAGGTTCTCCGGCTTGAGGTCCCTGTGGGAGACGGAGACAGGGGAGGGGGGGGGGGGGAGGTACGGAGGTGTATGAGGGAGAGAACAAGGAAGAGACAGAGAGGCAGATAGATGCAGGAGAGAGGCAGCCGGAGGCAGGGAGTTGTCGAATGAACACAACCCACCCCATTCATGCAGCCACCCCACCTGTACACATGGTCCCTCTCGTGCAGGTACTCCAGGCCAATTTTGAAAGAGAGAATAGGAGAGAAAGAGAGAGAAAGAGAGAATGGCAGAGAGAGAGGAACAGAGAAAGAGAGAAAGGAGACAATGTCGGCGTATGCATGCCCCGCCCGCGAACACTGCTCACACACACACACACACACACACCTGTACACGTGGTCCCGCTCGTGCAGGTACTCCAGACCCATAATCACGCACGCGGCGTAGAAGCGTGCAGAATCCTCGGACAGCGCCTCGGTGCGAGTCTGCAGGGGGGGGAGTGCCCGTGTGTGTGTGTGTGTGTGTGTGTGTGTGTGTGGATGTGGGGTGTGTATGCATGTGCATGTGTACATGGTCGATTTTACAGTCCATTGGACGCCTTTGATGGCGTTTTAGGCGTGTGCTCGCACACCCTAGGAAAGACGCTGACAGCTGTCAAAATTAGAACTCAAGCTGCCATATGCCATGTATGTCTGCGTTTATGCCTCACGCATGCACCGGCTCCATGGGCGGAGATGCTCGCGTGATGCGGCTCTGGAGCCGCTTCACATGCCCTTAGCACTGGCTCAGTCATAAGCAGTTGAGCGCACGCCCCCATCTGTAATGCTAACAACGCAACGCACCGCAGTGTCGCTTTGCCTTGCCGATTTAATAATTCGGAGAACGTCCCGGTGCTGGTGCAAGGTGCCGGCAAGGCCGATTAACAAAACGTAGGTAAAGCTATGAATTACACATGGATCTTAATTGTGAATCATGTTTGAATCTCAATTGTTAAGAATGCCCCACCTGCAGGTACGCAAACATCTCGCCCCCTAGCACCGGCTCCATCATGAAGTAGATCATGTCGTCGTCCTGGGCAGTGCCGCGCAACCGCACGAGGAAGGGGCTGTTGCAGCTTGCCATCACGTTCTGCATGTCGATGGGGGAGGGGGGGGGGATAATTAAATGTCTGTCAGACGCGTATGTGTGCATGTGTGTGTGCATGTGTGTGTTTGTGTGTAGCGCAACCGCACGAGACAGGGGCTGTTGCAGCTCGCCATCACATTCTGCGTGCGTGCGCGTATGTGTGCATGTGTGTGTGCATGTGTATGTTTGTGTGTAGCGCAACCGCACGAGACAGGGGCTGTTGCAGCTCGCCATCACATTCTGCGTGCGTGCGTGTATGTGTGCATGTGTGTGTTGTGTGTGTGTGCGTGTTCCTTTCATGCCACTTCCCCCCGCAGTGCCGCATGCACTGTCAGTCACTCAAAACACGTGCACACCCACACGCGCAAGCCACACACCCTCTGCCTCTGCCTCCCCGTTTCTATCTCTCTCACTTTCTCCCTCTCTCTCTCGTGCACGCGTGTGTATGTGTGTTTGTGTGTGTGTGTCCACCTTCCACACACCTTCTCGCGCTTCACATGTGGCAGCAGCCCCTGCTGCATCACAAAGTCCTTCTTCATGCCCTTGAGTGCATACGGCTTGTCGGCGTACTGCACCAGAGTGACCTGACAAGTGTGAAAGTGTGGAATAAGTGTGAATGCATGTGTGAATGATTGTGTGGAGTTTTGTTCATGCCACTTGGATGCGTACGGCTTGTCGGCGTACTGAACCAGCGTCACCTGATTTTTTATTGTGAAAGTGTGGGACAAGTGTGGGAGAAGTGTGAATGAACGTGTGAATGAGTGCGTGCAGGTGTGTGTTCACGCCACTTGAGTGCGCACGGCTTGTCGACGTACAACACCAGTTACAGTTACATCGGCTTTCCAGCAAAGACTACCTCTAGTCCTAGTACCACCGCCTAGACCCAAGTCCAGTTCTGGCCCTAACAAAGTAATTACTTGTGAGGGGCGGTAGCCACCAGCCGGCTGCCTGCCAACGTGTAGTCCCAGAGCAAAAAGGAGAGCTATTGTGCGACGCCTCCAAAATAGGTCCTAACTGCTTCTAGGGGATAGGGGGTCAAGTGGCGCTTGCCAATCTACTTGACCGCCGTGGTGGAGGGGCCGGCGCCTGAAGGGCAGCCGGACCGTACACCACGGCTCTCCACCCGACCCTATCCTGAGCACGCTCAAACGCCGTGTCCGAAAAAGTCTTCCAATCAGAACGAGTGCCACTAGTTTCGCCTAGCTGCTGAATCAGTAGCTTAAGAAAATAGTGTCGGGAGGAGGCTGGAGGCCGGCCTTGCTGCCGAGCCACATCCATTGTGCAGTCAAAAGTCGTACGAGGAAGACGAGAAGCCGGCATGCGCATCACATGGCCTAGCCACTGCATTGATCGCTTTGCCACAAGGCTCTCAATTGGCTCAGTGTCGCACGCCTGCCGAATATAAGTTAATCTGTGCCGGTCGACCAGGCGCACACCCAGAATGCGACGAAGGCAGTTAGAGTGGGCAACCTCCAATCGAGTCAGTTGTGTTTTAGTAGGGGCCCATGTTTCGCAGCCGTACAGAAAGTGGGGCAGCACGAAAGTGTTGTAAACCCGCATCTTAGACTGCACTTGCATCTTCTTGCTGGCCCAAATCTTATCAAAAGACGCAAACACGCCCAGCGCGCGACCGACTCGCACACCGATCTCCTTTTCCACACCACCACTCTGGGTTATCCAACTCCCCAGATACTTAAATGCAGAGACGGTCTTCACTTCACCACCAGTCAGCGCAAACGTGGGCAGATCCGCGTCAAAATCTGCTGGCAAAATCATCACTTCTGTCTTGGCGGCGTTGATTTGCATGCCAAAGCTAGAGGACACTTTGTCAAGGATTTTCACAACACCAGTGTCACTTGCAAAAAAGTAAGTGTGGAAAAGTGTGGAAGTGTGGGACAGTTTAAGGGGTGTGTGCCATATGCCCTTGAGTGCGTACGGCTTGTCGGCGTACTGGCCCAGCGTCACCTGGGTGGAAGTGTGGGGGGTGGGGGGCCATTTACCCTCAACCCTAAAGACAAAAAACTTGAAAATTGCACCATCAAAAGTAACCATAACTGCACACCCACCGCTCCAAAGCCACCGGATCCGAGCGTCGCGATCACCTTGACGGCAGCCAGGTCGACCTCCTGTGTGTGTGTGTGTGTGTGTGCATGTGTGTGTGTGTGTGTGTGTCACACCCTGCTATGTGTGTGTGTTTGTGCATGCATGAGTGTGTGTGTGCGTGTGTGTGTGTGTGCGTGCGTGTGTGTGTGTGTGTGTGTTTTGTGTGTGTGTGTGCGTGTGTGGCATGCTGCGCACGGGCCCCGACTTGTTGTACTTCTCCGCACGCTTGGCCAGCCTTTGCAGCAACCCCTTCCAACTAACCAAGGGATCCGAGCGCCTGTCTTCATCTGTTGAACTTTAGATGGCGTACACGCTTGGTGTGTTGCTGTATCCTTGAGCAAAGACCACACACCCCAACCCACCGGCACGGCGCGCACGTGCCCCGCCTTGTACTTCTCCGTGCGCTTGGTCAGCGTCGGCGGCACCCCCCTCCAACGTACCAAAGCATCTGCTCATGGATTCCGCCTTTTCTGCCCACCATGGCATTTTGTGTATGCAAATGTATTCCTATGTGTACGAAGATCAGAAATCGACCCACCGGCACGGCGCGCACGGGCCCCGACTTGTACTTCTCCGCGCGCTTGGTCAGTGATGGCAGCCCCACCTCCATCTCATCAACGGATCTGCTAATGGATCCCGATTTCATTATTTTCAACACGGCGCGTGGTGCATGATCATGTATGCTAATGTATACTCATCTATCCGAAACTAAAAAAGCAACCCACCGGCACGGCGCGCACGGGCCCCGACTTGTACTTCTCCGCGCGCTTGGTCAGCGTCGGCAGCAGCGGGCCCATGGCGGACCGGAAGTGCTCACGGTCGAACGACAGGCAGCACACGTGCGAGAGGGCACGCACCTGCAAGGGAGTTTGTGTGTGTGTGCGTGTGTGTGTGTGCCCGCGGTCGAACGACAGGCAGCACACGTGAGAGAGGGCGCACACCTACAAAAGTGTGTGCGTGTGTGTGTTTTGAGAGTGTGTGTGTGTGTGTGTGTGTTTGTGTGTGTGTAAGTGTTTGGAGAGAGTGTGTTTGTGTTTTGATAGTGTGTGTGTGTGTGTGTGTGTGTGTGTGTGTGTTTTGAGAGAGTGTGTGTGTGTGATTTGAGAGTGTGTGTGTGTGTGTGTTTTGAGAGAGTGTGTGTGTGTGTGTGTGTGAGAGAGTGTGTGTGTGTGTTTTGAGAGTGTGTGTGTGTGTGTGTGCATGTGTGTTTTGAGAGAGTGTGTGTGTATGTGTGTGTGTGTGTGTTTTGAGAGAGAGTGTGTGTGTGTTTTGTGAGTGTTTGTGTGTGTGTGTGTTTTGAGAGAGAGTGTGTGTGTGTTTTGAGTGTGTGTGTGTGTGTGTGTTACAGTGGCACATGCTCACTCCTACGCACAATCTCAAGCAGGCTGGCTTACCGTCGCAGCGCGTGGCTCGTCGTTCAGCAGTGCCAGCTCTCCGAAGTAGGCGCCGCTTGTGTACACCATGACGGGCTTGTCGGAGTTGAAGCTGCTGCCTGCGGTGTGTGTGCATGCGTGTGTGTGTGTGTGTGTGTTTGCGCGCCGCTCGTGTAGACCATACGAGCTTGTCGGAGTTCAAGCTGCTGCCTGCGGTGTGTGTGTGTGTGCATGTCTGAGAGAGAGAAGGAGGGAGGGCGAGAGCAAGAGAGAGGTAGACAGGGAGAAGGAGAGAGAACGCGTTCACCTGTGGTGATGTGCGCGACGGGCGTGCCCAGCAGGTCGGCCGTCGGCGCGCCTTTCTGTCTCTCGCATTTTATTTTTAGTTTGAACACGCGTAGCCACCGGCTGGTGGCTACCGCCCCTCACAAGTAATTGTTAGGGCCAGAACTGGACTTGGGTCTAGGCGGTGGTACTAGGACTAGAGGTAGTCTTTGCTGGAAAGCCGATGTAACTGTAACTGTTGAACACGCGTGCCCATGGGCACACGCACAAAACGCGCTTAGGCAGCAAGCCCACACCTGCGGTGATGTGCGCGACGGGCGTGCCCAGCAGGTCGGCCGTCGGCGCGCCTTTCTGTCTCTCGCATTTTATTTTTAGTTTGAACACGCGTGCCCATGGGCACACGCACAAAACGCGCACAGGCAGCAAGCCCACACCTGTGGTGATGTGCGCGACGGCGGGCGTGCCCGGCAGGTCGGCCATCTGCGCACCGCCGCCGTTGCCGCCGCTGTTGCCGCTGTTGTTCTTGAACACGCCCAGGCGGCCGCGCTCGACGATGTAGAAGCGGTCGCCCTTGGTTCCCTGTAGGTGGTTTCAGATTGGGGGTTCAGGTTTTAGGTTCAGGTTTTTGGTTTGGGGGTTCAGGTTTTAGGTTGTAAGAGAGTAGTGTTACACATCCACTGCCGTTGTTAGGTTGCGGTTTTTCTAGGCGCTAGGGCAATAGGGGATGAGGTTTTTGTTGCGCACGACCCACCTCCTTGATAATGTCCTGCCCCGGCTCGAAGTCCTCCGCCTCCAGCGCCTGGGCCAGCTGGCCGAGCGATGCCGCGTCGAGCTCGTTGAGCAGAGGGACCCTGGAAGAAAGGGAAAGGGGTTAAGCATACGTTTGTTTGAGCAGGCATGGAAGCGTGTGTGAGTGTGTGTGCATGCGTGTGTGTGCATGTGCGTGTGCATGCGCGTGTGTGTGCATGTGCGTGTGCATGCGAGTATGTGGTCGATTTTACAGTCCGTCGGACGCCTTTGATGGCGCATTAGACCCTAGGAAAGAGGCCGGCAGCTGTCAAAATTAGACCCCTAGCATGCCATCTGCCATCATGATTGCTGTGCACGCGGTGCGTGTCTCAAAACAGGCGACAAGGAAGTCAGCCAGCTCGTGCCAAAACCTGGGGTTCTCCTGGCCTGGCCGAGGATTCATAAACTCCCGCATCCGCTCATCTAAATCGGCCTCCTCGGGGCGAGGGATGGACCGAAACAGGCTGTGGGCCTGCACCCGTGCCTCTTCATAGGCAGGGCACTCAAATACCATGTGTGCCTCATCCTCTAGCCCACCGCATAGGCAGCACGCCCGCTGGCTGCGTCGCTGCCTCTGTCCCGCCACGGCGTAGCGCCCCCGCTCTATCTGCAGCTCATGGAGCCCCATCCTGAACCTAGCTAGAGCCGTGATCCGGGCAGCACTGTTCAGCCCTGAGCTCAACAGGGCCGGTGGCTCGCTGTCGCTACCCGCCATCCACCGCATGTAGGTCAGCATCTTAAAGCCGCGCGACCACTCCTCAGGTACATCACGCACGGTAGTGCCGCTCGGCAGCGCCGGTGTGCTTGTCGCGGCGGCCAGCCACGCCGCGGTCGCCACGTCCAGCAGGTTGGTGATGCGTACCGGTCCCACCTGGTCCCACGCCAGGGTGTGCCCCACAGTTCCGAGGCACACCTGCAAGCGTGCCGCCCAGCACGTCCCCCCCGCTTCGGCCAGCCCCCAGCTCTCCCGCATTGCATCTTTAAGCAGGTCACCGTCAGGCCGCCCCCGCGCCTTATCCCAAAAGCGCGTCGCCTGGCGCAGCCAATCTGCCGCCAGCGGCCGCCACCCTGCCTCCCGCGCCAAAATCCCCAGTTGCTGCCCGTTGCTGCGGACTCCTAGGGACGCACGGGTAAATTGCAGAAGCACTTCCTCCAGGGTGCGCCATCCGTCGCGTGCGGCCTTAGCGCCCCTCCCACTCCTGCCTCTCTCCCACCGTCCGCCCGCCCCGGCAAACACGCCCCCCCCAGCATCCGCCATCATCGCAGGGCCCCACACCTCACACCCGTAATTTAGCACAGGCCGTACTTGCGTGTCGAACAGGTGGGCCTTAATGCCAACATTGTTAAGGCGTATTATATAGCATCTGCGAGTTAGCGCGTATCTGGTGCGCTGGCCCCTAGAGCGTCGGGTGCCCACGTCCCCCCCCACTGCCCGCCGGTGGTGGAAGAGCATGCCCAGATATGGGAACTCGTGTGTCATGGGTAGATCTGCTCCTGCAAACTTCAGCGTTACCCTCCCCCCTGCCGCCCCGACTGGGCAGAACTGGTCATTGAACACCACCCCTTCTGACTTCTTAACGTTTACTGTTAGTGCGCGCGTGCCGCAAAAGGCGTGCAGAGTATCTAGCATGCGTTGAAGCGCTTCGGGCGACTCTGCCAGCAGCGTCAAGTCATCAGCGTACAGCAGCAGCCGTAGTAACCGCCCCGCCATCTCCACCCCATCACCCGGGAGCTCTGCGTCTAGTACTCCCTCCAATGCGTCAATAAAAAGCCCAAACAGCAGCGGTGACAGTGGGTCGCCTTGCATGACCCCCTTGTGTGAAGGAAACGCGGGTCCCACTTTCCCATCGATGCGCACACACATTGCGGACCCATCGTACATGGCAATCAGCGCCGCCATGAACTCCCCATGTACCCCCAGGCTCCTTAGGCACTCCCAAAGCAATGGGCGGTGCACGCAATCGTAAGCCTTCCTGAAGTCAATAAAGGCGGCGTACAGCGGTTTGCGCTGGAGGCCGCTCTTCTCAATAAGGTGTTGCAGGATGAAGGCATTATCTGGGGTCCCCCTCTTCTTCCGGAAGCCTGCCTGGCCCCGCGCCCTGTACCCCTCCCGTTCTGCTAAGGCGTCCAGCCTGTTCATAAGCACCAAGCTGTATAGCTTGGCGAGGGCATTCCCCACCGTGATCCCTCGGTAATCGTCCCGCACGTCTAGGCTGCCTTTCGGCTTTGGCACCGGCGTGGTTGCCCCCAAGTGCCATGCAGTCGGGTACCCCTCACGGAAGACCCGATTGAGCAGGTGTGTGATGGGGCCAGCGAGCAGGTGCTCCTCATCCACAGCATCCGTTGCATCGCCCCCCTCCGCCGCCCTAGCCCATGCCCTCTGATAGAACTCTATCGGCATGCCGTTTACGCCTGGGGCTTTGCCCGCGTCCATGCCCATCAGTGCCGCATACACCTCCGCCTCAGTAAATGAATTATTTAGCGCTGCCGCCCGCTCCGTGGCCGTCGTCGTGGGGAGGGCAAACGGGGCCCCGTGCCCATGGTCAGTGGCATCATCCGTGTTAGTCGTATTAGTCGTATGAGTCGTATCAGTGGCGTTAGCATGGTTGTCCCCCAGCAAATCCCTAAAATAATCTGTCCACCCCTCCACGTCCCTCAGACCGACCGCCTGGCCAGGCAGTTTCACCCGCTGCCAAAACCGCCGAGGGTTCCCCTTCCTGTCCTCAATCAGCTCGGAGTGTTCCCGGGCCTCGCTCGCGCGGCGGGAGCGCCGCGCGGTCCGCCTATAGGCCTTCCCTGCCTCTTTGGCGGCCGGTGACTGCGCCCCGTGCGCTCGTTCCGCTTCCCGGCACGCGCGGCGTGCGTCCTTGCACTCCTGAGTGTACCATATGTTGTGTGGTCGCACCCCCCCGTCCCCGGTCATGGGCCGCACCAAGACCGCACCCACCTCACCCGACGCGTGCAACGCCCGGGCTGCCCGCTCGACCGCGCCCTCAAGGCGGCTGAGCTCCTCATCCACCGTCGGTGCCCCCCGAGCTCCCAAAACGTCCGTCATCATCCCCCCCAGGAGCTGTGCGTACGCCCCCTCGCCCCCCTGTGGCCACCTAAACCTGGCCGGCGTTATGTGTGAGATATGTGAGAGACACCTGCCCTGGGAGAGATTGAGATAATCATGCACACTGAGAGAGAGGGAGAGAGAGAGGGAGAGAGGGAGAGAGAGGGAGAGAGAGAGAGAGAGTGGGTGAGAGCCACACGTCCACCCACCTCCGCAGCACCTCAAACCGCCACACCGCGCGCATCTGGCCGAGGTCTCCGAGCAGGGACGTGAACATCTCACGCGACAGCACCAGCACCTGGCGTTTGCGTGAATATATGTGAGAGTTATCTGGAGCGGGTATCAAGGCCGGTGAAGGACTGGCGCCCGTATCAACCCCGTCAAGATGCATTGATGATGGATTTTACCGTCTGTGTGATGCCACTAGGGGTGTATATGACTTGTGTTGGTGCATACGCCTGACACATTGACTGAGACTGGCTGGCTACCTGGTAGGGGTGAGGTTAAACCCCCACGTGCGCGCACGCCCTGGACTCAGACAGAACCCCATAACCTGCGCGCAGCCCCCATTGTCACCCACCTTGCCATCCGTGGTTGGTTGCCACCATTGCCGCACGCGCCTCGCATGAACCATGACCTCGAACCGTGGACCACCCTAGTACCCATCCTAAGACCTAAAACTAGAGCTTTCGAGATAAAAGCTACTATAGGGGCCCCGAATAATAATTATATAACTCCACTCACCATCCCATCCGTGGTTGCCACCACAGTTGCCGCACGCGCCTCGCGCCTCAGCAGAGCGAGCTCTCCAAAGCAGGAACCCTGGGCGACCTTGGCCAGGCAGGTGCCGTGCTCTGCGTGTGTGTGTGTGTGCATGCGTGCACGTGTGCGAGAGAGAGAGAAGAGAGAGAGGAGAGAGAGAGAGAGGAAGAGGAGAGAGAGGGTGAGAGAGATAAAGGAAGAAGAGAGAGAGAGTGGCAGAGAGGGCGAGAGAAAGGGGGAAAGGAGAGAGAGAGAGAGAGAGAGAGAGAGAGAGATGCGGTGGAACCCACGCACCATCGGAAATGGTGAACGCGCCCTCCTCAATGATGTAGAACGCATCGCCTGGGTCGCCCTTGCGGAACATGACCTGGTTCTTGGTCACCTGTGCACAGACAGGTGGAGAGGGGGAGCTTAGTAAGGGCTGCTGTATTTCTGCCAAGTCAGCCCGCCTAAACGACGCTACCAAGGCTGAGAGAGAGTGAGAGAAAGAGAGAGTGAGTGCATGTGAGAGAGAGAGAGAGTGAGTGAGTGAGTGAGTGGGAGAGTGAGAAATAGCAACATGAAGGCCGGTGTGTGCCAGCCCTGAACCCACTAAACCGCGCAAGTGGCCCTGGTGTGGAAAGCAAAGTGTGGAGTGCCCCGGTGTGTGGAGTGTGGAGTGCGCCGGCCCATCACACTGGCGCCAAATGGCTCCGACCCGCACGCACCGTCTGCAGCTTCATTGCTTTCGCCAGCTGCCACTGCTGCTGCTCAGACAGGTTGTACAGCAGCGGCACCTGCGCGTGGGGCGGAAATTACGGTGTGTCTGTGACATTGACGGCGTCATGGTGTTCGTGTGATGCGAGCGGACTGGGGTCGATCTTTGTTCACGAGGAAGTGTGAAATCGCGGATTTCCACACCTTTCATACGCGCTCGGCGCGCCGGCGTGACGCAGCCCTCTCGTGTGACGCATGCATCGGCGTGTCGCGATTCTCTTAACCATTAGTCAGTGTGTGTGCGCACTGGATCGTCTCCGCCAACCGCTCTGACTCCTGGACTTCCTGGACGTGGACCGGATGGGAGCAGGGCAGGAGCAGGGCCCTGGCAGCCAAGGACCACCCTAGCAAGCAAGCACCCTCCCTGCTCAGTGCCTCTTAATGCCACAGCTCCTCGGCCGACCCCAGCAGTGTGTGTGTGTGTGTGTGTGTGTGCGCCCTGGCATACACCCACCCTGCTCAGAGCTTTGTAGCGCCATAGCTCCTCCGCCGAACCAAGCAGCTCGTTGAAGTCCTCTCGAAAGAGGCTGTAGCATGTCAGCTTGGTCGTGGCAACGACGTCGGCTGCGCGGACCTATGGGATGACAGACAAGATGGGCGGACGGGGGGCTAAGTAAGGAGCTGCTGCTGCAGCATGTGAGCTTGGACGCGGCAAAAACATCGGCGATGTGGACCTTTCTGGGATGGCATACGACGGGGAGCGGGGCGGGGGGCGGTGATGCTGCTGCTCGTGGGTGGTGTTGGCAAGGATGATGGCGATGGCATACTCCCCCATCTAATCCACCACCTCCGTTTCATACTCCACCACCATCGACCCCATCCAACAACAACCCTGCAATCAACCCCTTGACCCCAACAGTCCCCCTCACCTCTGCACCCAGCAACGCGCGCTCCCCAAAGTAGTTGCCAGGCCTGAGGACGGCGAGCCGGTGCGTGCCATCCTGGACCTGCGGGAGGCAGCAATAATCGGTTCAGCGGCAGCGGCATCAGCCGCGGCGGGTAATTTCGGGTAAGTTTTGGCTGGTAAGTTTGGCAGCAGCAGCGGCAGCAGCCCAAGGATGGCGAGCCGGTGCGTGCCATCCTGGGCCTGCGGGAGGCAGCAACAATCAGTTCAGCGGCAGCGACAGCGGTGGGTGAGCTCGGGTAAGAGTCTGGCTGGTAAGTTTGGCAGCAGCAGCGGCAGCAGCCCGAGGACGGAAAGCCAGTGCGTGCCGTCCGGGACCTGCGGGAGGCAGCGTCAGCAGCAGCAGCAGCGGTGGGTGAGTCCTGCTGATTGCGGCCGTGGCAGCGTCAGTCTGTCCAACGGCAGCAGCAGCAGCAGCCAGCAGTCAGCAGCAGGCTCACGGAGGGTAAGGTGCATTCTGATGCTTGCGGCAGAGGCAGGGAGGCAGGGAGGCTGGGAGGCAGGGAGGCAGGGAGACAGGGAGGTAGGGAGGCAGCAAGACAGGGAGGCACGGAGGCAGGGAAGCAGGGAGACAGGGAGGTGGGGAGAGGAAGACAGGGAGGCACAGAAGCTGGGAGGGTAAGCGGTGCAGAGAGACAGGCACCGCGCACCTGGGCCGTGCCGGTCTTGATCAGGTAGAAGCAGTCGCCGGGGGAGCCTTTGGCGAACACGGTGCTGCCAGCGGAGAACTCGACCTGCACGCACGCATGCACGCATGCACGCATGTGAAAGCGTGAAGCTCTCGCAAGCACGAACTCGCACATGCACGGACTCACATCAACACACCCCTCTTGCATGCGCTGCGCTGCGCTGCGCTGCGCTGATCTCTAGGAGAATCCTCGAGCCTCACATGCATGTGCTGTGCTGCGCTGTGCTGTGCTGATCTTTAGGAGAACCCCTGAGCCTCTAGCAGGGCTCTCTCTCTCTCGCACACACACACCTGTGTGAGCGCGTCGACAAGCAGCGCGCGCTGGTGCGCCGGCAGCGACTTGATTCCGGGCACGGAGTCGAGCAGCGCGTGCGCCTCTGCAGACTCGGCCTGTGTGTGGGTGGTGGGGATGGGGGGTGCGTGTGCATGTGGGCGTGCGAGTGTACATGCGCATAGGTGCATGTGCCTATGCGTGCACGCGTGCGTGTGTGTGGGGGGGGCGTGCACATGTGTGTCTGTGTGCATGTGCACAATGGGTGAGAAGCGCCGCCCGGCCTCTGCAAAGCTGCAGCGTGCACGGCTGTTGCTGGGCCGTACGAGAATCTCCCCTCTCCCCTCTCTTTACCCTCTCCCCTCCCCTTACTCTCTCCTCTCCCCTCGACCCTCCCCTCTCCCCTCTCCTTTCTTCTTACTTTCTCTCCTCTCCCTACTCTTTCTCCACTCTCCCTACTCTCTCCCCTCTCTCCCTCCTCTCTCTCCCCTCTCCCTCCTCTCCCTCCTCCCCCTCCTCTCCCTCCTCTCCCTCCTCCCCCTCCTCTCACTCCTCTCACTCCTCTCACTCCTCTCCTCGCCTTCTTCCCTGCTTTCTCCCCTATCCCCTCTCCTTACTCTCTCCCCTCTCCCCTCTCCTTACTCTCTTCCCTCTCCCCTCTCCTTACTCTCTCCCCTCTCCCCTTTCCTTGCTCTCTCCCCTCTCCTTCCTTACTCTCTTCCCTCTCCCCTCTCCTTCCTCTCCCCTCTTCTTCCTCTCTCCTCTCCTTACTCTCCCTTCTCCCTACTCTCCTCTCCCTACTCTCTCCCACCTCCGTAAAGTTGCGGCGCACTGCGTTGAACACGGAGCGCTGCATGACCCACAGCACAGCACGTGTGACGGCGCGCACGGTCGCCGCACGTGGCGCATTGTAGAGCATGGCCAGCTCGCCAAAGGAGCTGCAGGGTGGATGGGAGCGTGCCGCCTTGGTGTGTGTGCACGTGCATTGCGTGTGCGTGTGCTTGTGCGGGTGGGCGGGTGGGTTGGCATGTGCGTGTGCGTGCGTGCGTGTGTTTGTGTATGTGTGTGTGCGTGTGTGTGTGTGTGCATGTGTGTGTATGTGTGTGTGTGTGTGTGTGTGTGTGTGCGTGTGTGTGCGTGTGTGTTTGCGTATGCGTGTTTGTGTGTGTAAGGAGTTCCATGGGGTCGGGCATCCTCCGGGCACACTTTTATTTGCCCCCCCCTGGTGTGTTTGCATCCACTGTGTGGCAGCAGCGGCCCTTAACCTCGAGCCCTTAACCCTTCCTCACCTCCCCCGGCCGTACGCCTGCACCTTGGCCCACTTGCCGGACACCGCGCCTGTCACCCACGCCTCGCACGCGCCCTCCTCGAGGACGTAGAACTCGTGGGCGTTGTTGTCACCCTGCGTGGTGTGTGCGTGTGTAGTTTGTGTGTGTGTATGTGTCTGTGTGCGTCTGTGTGTGTGTGTGCAGCAGGCGCACCACTTGCGACGGTGCCTCAACGCCGGACCGCCTGGCTAGGCTAACCATATCACCAGCAATGGAGCGGCACCCCTACACTGCGTGTTGAGGCGTTACACGCACACTCCCTTGGGCGTGTGCACACTCCCTTGGGCGTGGATTACGGAAATCCCACGGCCGCACAGAGCGCCAGTCAGTCGCCAGTCCAAAGCCGCTCAAACGGAACAGCAAGAAGCAACGAGACAGACCGTCACCATGGTATCGACGACAGGGCCGCACCCCCACCTGCTTGATGATGTTCGTGCCCGCCGCGACCGTCACGCTCGCCATGGAGCCAGCGATGACGTCGAGCGCAGAGTCGGGCAGGTCCTGGAACAGCTTGTTCATGCGCAGCGCGGCGCCTGTGAGAGGCAGGGTGGCAGATGATGTTGATATACAGGGGCGCTGGCAGAGACAAGAGACAGGGACAGAGACACGCCACGATCAGAGTTTACAGAGGGGAAGGGAGAGGGCAGCCGTGCCAAACACTAGGAGCAACAGGCACTCAAGGTGTGACCGCACGCTGTCACTACAGCTCAACAGATGATCATGAGTGTACAGCCCACTTCTGGAGGGCGCAGATGGGGCGAGGCAGCCACCGCGGGCGGGGCGGGTGGGGCAGATGGGGGGAGGGGGGGAGCTGGCACCGTCAGCGGAGCAGGCGGGGCGGATTGGCTCAGGGAGGCAATATTTGGGTTTGCACGCGGGTGGGACGGGCATAGGGTGCGAGACAACGGGAGAGAGGGAGACCCAAGGGTGTGATGCGCGTGTGGGTAGCGAGTGAGTAGGAGTAGTGAGCACGCCGCAGTAGTAGTAGTGAGCACGCCGCAGCGGCTGCTGCTGGGATCCAAACATGGGCGTATGCATGGGCATGCCGTGGCTGCGGCGTGCGCGCACCGATCAGCGCCTTGGTGGCGGGCGGCTTGGGCAGGACCGGCACGGTTGACACGACGCTCTGCTCGGTCGCCGTCACCGCGAGGCGCCGCGACTTGTTGTGCCACATGCCGTAGCCGCGCAGCGCGGACGACGCAGGGACGGCACCAGGCGGCGACGAGTGCGGGTTCACGGAGCTGCTGGTGCTGGCAGGCAGCTGCGCAGGGGGGGAGGCGGGCGGGCGTTGGTGGCGGCAGGCGGGGAGGCGGGGTTGAGTGTCGGGGTCATGCGCGCTCATGCAGACTGTGAGTGTTGCCCGCACGGGTGACGCTGCAGGCACGCACGCATGCGCAAGGGTTCTGCTGGCAGCCTTTGCACCGTGTGTGCGTGCATGTGGGGCGTGGGTGAGGGTGCACTGCTCGCTGCGGCACGCATGCATGTGTGTTCACCTTGCTGAACGACGCCTCTGCGCCGTCCTTGGCCCCGTCAGAGCGGCCGCCCGCGCGTCGTGCGCCGATGCCGAGGCAGATCTTCATGTTGCCGAGCGTCGTGGGGATTGCCTGTTACGGCGTGTGTTGTTGGTGCGACCTGCGGAGCGGTGCGGTGAGGTGGGCGAGTTGTTCAGTGGGGTCTGCGGCACGCAGCGCACGCGCAAGCAAACGTGCCCAAATGGTCATGCGCGGGGTACACAGCGCGTGCGTGGCCACTGCGATGCGGCACGGCAGTGCTGAGTTGCGCAACAGTGAGGGAGTGAAAGAGGCGCGGTGCGTTCTCCCGGAGCGAGCGACACGCACGCATCCACGTCGAAGCATCGAAACTACATGCATGTATGCAGGTGGTGCAGCACTCACCTGAGGACGCGCAGTGTTGCACACGCGCGTTGGCAGAATGTGGAGGGGCGCAGTACGTGGAGCACAAACGTGCTGTGCACGCAGCAGTTTTTGCCTGCAGTATATGCCTGTGTGAGCAGGCAATGTTCACGTTGGGTGTGTTGTTGTGGAGGGCACGCGAGCGCGTGTGCGGCTTGAGTGCGCGGGTGTGGGGCACACAAAGTCAATTGCCCGTCAACATCACCCGCACCCTGCCAACACAGGATGGTGATTTTTCGCCTGTAGTGACGTGGGTTTTGGAGTCGACGGGAGGCGGGGTGGTCGACCTGCTTGGTTGAACCTAGTAAAAAAAACTAGTGCGTAACCGCGTACGTGGTGCTGCGACCGTCGTTGTGAGACACGCAAAACCAAGGCTTTGATCCGGTATCTCACCTGCGAGGAGCTCCAGTCCTGGGTGCAAAAGTGCTGAGAGCACAACCAGCGAGTGGAAGTACCGTGAGGCGACTCCCAGCCATCCCACCCAGCCATCCCATGGCTCCCACCAAGAAGGACGCGGGGCTGGAGTGCTTGTGGACTGCGGATGGCTCGTGGTGCGTGTTGTCCATGCAACTCCCCTTGCAGCACACTCGCGCCATGCAAGATGAGTTAGATTATCACCATGCGCACACCCACGCTGCATGCGCATGTGCCTGCCTGTCCCCTCTTCCACCCACCCACGTGCACACACACACGTGCATGCAGCCACCTGCACAACCGCACGCACACACGCACACACACACACACACACACAAACACACACGCACACACATGCACGCGCACACACACACACACACGCACGCAGGTACGAGGTCGACATGTCGCGCACGTGCGTGCGCACGGACGACGCCACTGGCCCGTTCCTGCTCGTGTACTACGCTGGCGCGCTCGACGACAGCGAGATGGTGATGCCAAACGAGATCCCCGCGCGGCTGCGTCTTTCCGCAGAGTGAGCGGCTTCTGAAGCAACACTGCTGGTTGTTGGGTGCTGTTGGGTGCTGCGTGCTAGGAGCTGGGACGTTAGTTGCTGGGCGGCTCCTGAAGCAACGCTGCTGGTTGTTGGGTGCTGCGTGCTGGGAGCTGGGTGCTGGGGTTGGGTCGTTAGTTGCTGGGTGTTGTTGGTTGGTGTTGTTTGGTTGGGAGATCCCCACGCGGCCGCGTCTTTCCGCAGAGTGAGCAGCCCCTGAAGCAACGCTGCTGGTTGTTGGGTGCTGCGTGCTGGGAGCTGCGAGCTGGGTTTTGTGGCGTAAGTTGCTGTGTGCTCTGGGTTTTGGTTGTTAGTTGCTGGGTGTTGTTTGGTTGTTAGTTGCTAGTTGTTGTTGGTTGCTGGTTGGGGTTGCACTGCATAGAGTCCAGCTTACCCAAAGGAGCTAGGACTCGGAGACGTGTTTTCTGGAATACCGATGTTGGTGCTGCCCGACATGACACACACACACACACACACACACACACACACACACACACACACGCACACACACCACCCCTCTGCGCAGCCCCGTGCAGGACACCAACTGCATGGAGCTGCATGAGGGCGACGACGTGAGCTGCTTGTACGAAGGGGACGGCGACATTCAGTACTATGACGCGACGGTGGGTGGCGGTGGCCCCGCCATGTGTGTGTGCACTCACGCGTGCTGTGGGTGCTGTGCGTGTTGTGTTGGTGTGGACGCACGACGTGAGCTTGGTGCATTAAGGGGGCGACCATCTGCAGTACTCCTGACGCGACGGCGGGTGATGGTGTCCCAGCCGCGTGTGTGTGCACTCACGTGTGCTGTGGGTGGCGTGTGCGTGTCGTGTTGTGTTGTAGCCCCCGAGGACGGCGCGTGCGCGTGCAGCTTACCGCCACCCCAGGCCACCCACCCACCAACCCATCGCTCTGATGCTGCCCGCAGCTTCGCCCCATGCCAACCACCCAACCACCCAACCACCAGCACACCAATTGCTCTGTTGGTGCCTGCCGGCAGGTCCTGCACGCGAAGCGCGTGGACCACAGCCCCCGAGTACGGCGCGTGCGCGTGCAGCGTATCGCCACCCCAGGCCAAACACTCAACCGCCCACCCATCGCTCTGATGCTGCCCGCAGCTTAACCTCAGACCAGCCACCCAACCACCAGCCCACACCAATTGCTCTGTTGGTGCCTGCCGGCAGGTATTTGTGCACGCGGAGCGCGTGGACCACGGCCCCGAGGACCCCGTGCATGCGCGCGCGCAGCCTCACGCCACCCCAGACCACGCGCCCCCGGGCCACACTCTGAAAACGCGCCGCAAAATCCCGGGGTCAATCGCAGCCATCCCAGCTCAAATCCTGGCCATCGTGGCCCATGATTTGGGGAGCTCATGGGAGCTTATGGGAGCTTATGGTTGGCCAACCACCCAGTCACCCAGCACACCAACTGCCGCCGTCCTCTGATGCCGATGCTGTCTACAGGTCCTGCACGCGGAGCGCATGGACCGAAGCCCCGAGGACGGCGCGTGCAAGTGCAGGTGCACGCAAGTACAGGTTCACGCTGAAGTGGCGCACGCCATTCAAGACGCTCACTCTACACATCCACCCAGCACACCAACTGCCGCCGTCCTCTGATGCCGATGCTGTCTACAGGTCCTGCACGCGGAGCGCATGGACCAAAGCCCCGAGGACGGCGCGTGCAAGTGCAGGTTCACGCAAGCACAGGTTCACGCTGAAGTGGCGCACGCCATTCAAGACGCCCGCTCGGCACATCCACCCAGCACACCAATTGCCGCCGTCCTCTGATGCCGATGCGGTCTACAGGTCATGCACGCGGAGCGCGTGGACCACGGCCGCGAAGGACGGCGCGTGCAAGTGCAGGTTCATCCCAGGCACACCCAGCACCCCACCCAGCCACCCAGTCAGCTGATTGATCGCGATGGTGCCCCTGCCGCAGGTCCTGCACGCCGAGCGCGTGGACCACGGCCCCGAGGACGGCGTGTGCAAGTGCAGCTTCACTCGAGGCCGCCGAACCTGCCGCAAGTCACTTCCCCAACCACCCAGCTCACGCCAATTGCTCTATTGATGCCTGTCACAGGTCCTGCACGCAGAGCGCTTGGACCACGGCCCCGAGGACGGCGCGTGCAAGTGCAGCTTCACGCTCAAGTGGCGCGCGCCGTTCAAGACGCTCGACGCGCACGCGGCGGCGTGCGTCCCGATAGGGCACTTCCAGGTGGGTATACAGTGCCGCTAGTGTGCCTGTGCTTGTGTATAAAAGGCTGGGCTAAGGCCTCGAAGGCTTGAGAGGGGGAGGAGGGAAGGGGAGATTCGGGCCCTTTGCCGATCGGCGCCTGCAGCATCTTCTACTGTGTGCACCACCAGGCATGCACACACACACACACGCACACACGCACACACTCTCTCTCTTGCAGGCCGGCATCGGCGAGATCTGCTTCCTGTCGGGCTACAGCTTCCTCCACCCGCGCGTGCAGCAGTGGCAGGCGGAAATCGAGCGCAAGCAGCGGCAGCCAGGCAGGGGCCTGCGCACGCCAGCCGACGGCGGCGCGGCGGCCCGGGGTGCGGCGGCGGCGGCTGCGGCGTCAGGAGGGGCAGGGCCGTCTGGCAGCAGCGGGCCGGCGCGGGGGGCTGCGGCCGGCGGGGGCGGCCGCGGCCGTCGCGCCGCGGGGGGTTCTGCCCGCGCAAACAATGGGCGGTGGGCCGCCGCTGAGCGAGCGCCGGCCTCGCCTGCTGCGGCTGCGGGCGCGCGGGGCGCGCGCGCGGCGGACGACGGGGCCAACGGGGCGGGCGCGCACGGCGGCGGCGGCGGCGGCGAGCCGTCGCGTGCGCAGCGCGTGCTCCCGAAGATGGGGCTCGGCCAGTCACCCCCTGGCCCCGCCACTGCCGCAGCCGGCGCTGGCGCCGAAGCCGCCGCCCGCGCCGCCGCAGCTGCGGCTGTGGCTGCCGCTGCGGGCCCCTCGCCACGCGCCCCCTCGGTGGCGGCGCGCGGCGGGCCCGACCGCTCCCCGCAGCGGCAGCGGCCCGGCACGGGCGCGCCGCCGCCCCCGTCGCCCGCGGGCGTGCAGGCGGCCGGCACGCTCGTGCACCTCGTGGTCGCAGGCGGCAGCGGCAGCGGCGGCGGCGGGGGCGGCGGCACAGCGCCGCGCGTTGCCGGCGGGGGGGTCGCCCTCTCTCAACTTGACGCAGCGCCGCCGCGGCTGGGTGCAGCGCCGCCGCCCCCTCGGGTTGTCACATCCGGGCCCGGCACGGCCAACGGACGCGACCAGCCCGCGACGGCAGCGCGGCGCGTTGTCACGTTCGGGCCCGGCACGGCCAGCGGAGACGACTTTGCCCCCGCCCAGGCCGCGCCGTCAGCGGCAGCGCCGGCTGCAGCGCAGGCAGCGGCAACGGCAGCGCCGGCAGCAGCGGCAGCGCCGGCAGCGGCAATGGAAGCTGCAGCAGCCGCCACGCCAACGGCAACGCCTGCGCCAACCGCGGCAGCGCCGGCGGCGGCGACGGCAGCTGCCGCAGCCGCAGCGCCGTCAGCGGCAGCGGCGCCAGCGGCAGCGCCGGCAGCGGCAGCGCCGGCCCAAAACGTGAGCGCCGGCCGGGCCTCTGCAGCGGGGGTGCCAGGCCCGGGCGGGGGCTCTGGCTCAGGAGGTGCCCCCTCCGGCTCCGCAGGTCCGACCGAGGCGGCCCCTCCGGCCCCAAGGGGGCGCGGCCGGCCGCGCAAGGTGACGGTGCGAGATATGGAGCAGAAGCAGGAGAGGGCGCGCACGGCGCTCGGCCCGGGGGGCGCAGGAGCAGGCGCGCCGGCGCCCGTGGTGCGGCCGCGCGGCCGCCCCCCAAAGCTCAGCGCCAACGGGCAGCGGGTGGTGCAGCAGAAGCCGGGCCCCCCAGAGAGGGCCACGCCTGCGGCAGCGAGGGCAGAGCAGGCCGCGGCGGCAGCGAGGGGGGGCGGCAGCGGCGCGGGCGCCGCTGCCGCTGGCGCCGCTAGCGCGCAGGAGAACGGTGGCGACAGCCCCGCGGGCGGCGCATACGACGCGGTGTTTGCGGCGGCGGCTGCGGCGGCTGCGGCTGCGGCGGCGGTCGGGGTGACGGCGTCGCCCGACGCGGGGGCGCCGGGCTGGGGGCACGCGGCTGAGCGGCCGCAGGTTGCACGGCGCTCGCACAAAAAGCAGCCAGGCGGGCGGGGCGGCAGCGGGGGCGGCTACGGGGGCGGCTACGGCGGCGGCGGCGGCGGCGCGTCGCACCATCGCCGCGCGCCGCCGGACCTGTCGGGGCTCAACATGCTGCTCGAGGCTGCTGGGCTGGGCGGGGACGCAGGGCCGGCGGCGGCGGAGCCGGCTGCGGGCGCGCCGCAGCCGCGGCAGGGGGAGCAGGAGCGGCCGGCCAAGCGCAGGCGCGGGGGCTGCGCGGCGGGCGCGGACGGCGCCGCCCCCGCCGCGCCCGCCAGGCCGTCGCCTGCCGCGCCCGCCGGGCCGTCGACCGTCGTGCCCGATGACAGAGACGAGGAGGTGCTGACTCAGCGCGCGGCGCGCATGAAGAGGGCGTCCTTCGCGACGGCACCGGCCCAGGCTGCCCAGGCTGTCGCACAGTCGCCCGCCGCGTCCGCCGGTCCGTCTGCGCTGAAGAGCGAGGACGGTGCGGCTGCGCGAGGCGGCTTCAGCCTCGGCTCCATCAGGATCGACCTCGACATGTCGATGTCGCTGAAGGTGTGCGGTTGATGATTGGTGGTGGTTGGTTGTCGTTGTTGTTGTTGTCATTGGTGGTGGTGGTGGTGGTGGTGGTGGTGCTTGCTTATTGATGGTTGGTGCTCGTTGTTGGTGCTTCCAAGGTTCGTGTTCTTGAGGTTGTCAGTCGGGGCTTGAAGGGCGGTTGAGGTTGCACCTTAACTTGTCGATTTCGCCAAGGTGGGCGGCGGTGTTGGCAGCTTCAGCCTGGGCTCCATCAGGATCGACCTCAACATGTCGATGTCGCTGAAGGTGCGCGGTTGGTGATTGGTAGTTGTTGGTTGTTGTCATTGTTGGTTGTCGTTGTTGTTGTCGTTGTTGTTGTTATTGTTGTTGTCATTGGCGGTGGTGGTGGTGGTGGTGGTGGTGCTTGCTTATTGATGGTTGGTGCTTGTTGTTGGTGCTTCCAAGGTTCGTGTTTGTCGAGGTTGCCAGTCGGGGTTTGAAGGGCGGTTGGGGTTGCACCTCGACATGTCGATGTCGCTGAGGTGGGCGGCTGCACGAGACGTTTTCAGCCTGGGCTCCATCAGGATCGACCTCGACATGTTGATGTCGCTGAAGGTGCGCGGTTGGTGATTGGTGGTTGGTGGTTGTTGTCGTTGTCGCTGTTGTTGTGGTGGTGGTGGTGGTGCTTGTTTATTGATGGTTAGTGCTTGTTTGTTGGTGCTTGGTGCCTTGTTTGTCGAGGTTGCCAGTCGGGGCTTGAAGGGCGGTTGGGGTTGGACCTCGACATGTCGATGTCGCTGAAGGTGAGCGGTTTGTGATTGGTGGTTGTTGTTGGTTGTTGGTTGTCGTCGTTGTGGTTGGTGCTTGTTGTTGGTGCTTGGTGCGTGTTTGTCGAGGTTGCCAGTCGGGTTTTGAAGCGCGGTTGGGGTTGGGACCTCGACATGTCGATGTCGCTGAAGGTGAGCGGTTTGTGATTGGTGGTTGTTGTTGGTTATTGTTGGTTGTTGGTTGTCGTTGTTGTTTTTAGTGCTTGTCTGTCGAGGTTGTCAGTCGGGGCGTGAAGGGCGGTCGGAGCTGCACCTCGACATGTCGATGTCGCTGAAGGTGCGCGGTTGGTGATTGGTTGTTGTTGGTGGTGGTTGTTGGTTGTTGGTTGTCGTTGTCGTTGTTGGTTGTCGTTGTTGTTTTTGGTGCTTGTCTGTCAAGGTTGTCAGTCGGGGCTTGAAGGGCGGGTTGGGGATGCACCTTGACGTGTCGATGTCGCTCAAGGTTGCGGGCTGTACATGGTGTGTGTGTGTGGGGGGTACTTGACCATTCTGAGGGGGGAGGGGGGGGCTGACACGTCCGAATGGCCGGGTGGGGTTCAGACTGCGCCTCGCAGTGCGCACTGCACTCATGTGCATGCCCACGTGCGCGCGCTCGCGCTCACCTCGCTGGTAGGCTGGCGCACCGCGTGGCCTTGCGAGCTCTCCGAGTAGAGCTCCCCTAGGTAGACGTGTAGTCTAGGCCTTCACTCACGCCCCGGGGTCCTCCGGGCGCGTAGGTGTAGAAGCTGTAACACCCGCAAGGGCCAACAACACCTCAACATACATCTACGACCCTTCTGGCCTAGGGGCCTCCTATTGTTCGAGTGGTGGGGTTGGGGGCTGGGCTGCTGCTGCTGCTGCTCCCGCTGCTGCCACTGCTGCTGCGCTGCTGCCGCTGCCGCTGCCACTGCCGCTGCTGCTGCTGCTGCTGCTGTAAAACCGCATGCCGTGCGCTCACCCACACGCGCCATGCGCCCGTCTTCACCACTGCCCGCCACGCAGGAGGTCTCTATGATTGCGTCCCTGCGCCACCAGGGGCGCACGACACACGCACACACACACGCACACACGCGCAAACACACACACACACACACACACACACACACGCGCGAGCAGGAGGTCTCCATGATCGCGTACCTGCGCCACCAGGGGCGCATGCACGTGAGCAAGCAGACACACACGCACACACACACACACACACGCAGGCGCGCGCACACACACACACACACACACGCGCGCGCGTGCAGGAGGTCTCCATGATCGCGTACCTGCGCCACCAGGGGCGCATGCACGTGAGCAAGCAGACACACACGCACACACACACACATGCAGGCACGTGCACACACACTCACACACACACACACACACACGCGCGTGCGCGCGCGTGCAGGAGGTCTCCATGATCGCGTACCTGCGCCACCAGGGGCGCATGCACGTGAGCAAGCAGACGCGGCACGCGCTCGTGGACGCGCTCGATGCGCTGCCCCCCTCTGTGCATTTGGCAGGTGAGTTGTATTGGGTGCAAGGGACACCTGCCTAGGGGGAAGGGGGACGGGGGAGGGGGCGGGTTGGATGGGCTGCCGCCTTCTGTGCACGCGGCAGGTGGGTTTTATTGGGTGCAAGCAACACCCGCCTAGGAGGGGGGAGGGGGGGTTGACGCGCTGGATGCGCTGCCGCCCGCTGTGCACGCGGCAGGTGGGTGGTGTTGGGGTACAAGAAACACTTTCGGGGTCATCGTGACACACAGACAGACAGACAGACAGACAGACAGACAGACAGACAGACAGACAGACCTTGGAGACCCGACCTCCCAACCAACAGGCACAATCGACACGCACACACACACACACACACACACACACTGACACCCTGCGCAGCCCGCGCGGCCGCGCCGTCCAGCAGCACCACCCCGCTCGACCGAGCGATCACCGCTATCCGCGGGCTGCTGCTCGCAGAAGAGGGCGACGACCCCGACGAGAAGGGCTCAGAGGGCGGCACGGGAGGGGACGGAGGGCTCGAGGGTGTGCCGGGGGCGGCACCCCGCAGCGCCGCGCGCACGCGCGGCGCCGCCGCCGCCGCCACCGCCGCTGCCGTCGCTGCAGAGGCCAGCGTTCCGAGCAGCCCCTCGG
Source organism: Chlamydomonas sp. UWO 241 (assembly GCA_016618255.1). NCBI lineage: Eukaryota > Viridiplantae > Chlorophyta > Chlorophyceae > Chlamydomonadales > Chlamydomonadaceae > Chlamydomonas > Chlamydomonas priscui. Next base: position 196,515 of record VFSX01000212.1, on the reverse strand, counting down.
GGGGTAGGAAGTTGGGCGGCAGCTTCCGCGGCGCGGGCGCGGCTCTCGCGCGGGTGGCGGCGAGGGGGGCGGACAAGGGGAAGGCGGCGGCAGGGGCCCAGCAGCAGGCCGCTGCCAACGGGGCGCTTCCGCAGCTGCTGCTGCGCGGCGGCAGCAGCGGCAGCGTTGCCGGGCCCAGCGGCAGCATTGCCGGCCCCAGCGGCAGCTGTGGGGGTGCCGGCCCTAGCGGCAGCGGTGGCAATGCCGGCCCTAGCGGCAGCGGTGCCGGCGCCAGCGGTCGCGTAGGTTTGATGTTGCCGCCGCCACGGCGGCTGGCGGGGGTGCCCGGGGGTCCGTCGCCCGCGCGCGCTTCGCAGCGGGCGGACGGCGCAGCGGCGCCCGACGCGACGCCTCCTCGTGCGAAGCGGCACGAGGGCGCAGCGCCCGACGCGTCGCCGTCGCACGCCAAGCGGCCGAGAGAGGCAGCGCCCGACGCGTCCCCCTTGCACGCCAAGAAGCGGGCTGATGCGTCGCCAGCGCAGTCGACGCAGCGGACAGAGGGAGCAGCGCCCGGGCCATCCTCCGAGCGCGGGAGGGCGCGTGGAGGGTCCCCCGAGTCGACGCCCGCGCGAATGAAGAAGCCCGGGCGCCCGACCAATGTCAGGTCGCTCTTAGCGCTCCACATGGGGAGTGATGGTGCACTGGCTGCAAAGAAATGAGGTCTCTTCGTCCCTTTGTGTAAATCAAGAGTCCTCGGACACGCAGCTGTATTCTCCAGCAATTTGCAAAGCTTCGAAACCAACTTTATCATCCATAAACCATAACCAGCTGGTGACCAGCCGCTTGTCAACCGCTGCTCAGCCAAGGCACATCGTTCGTCGCCATGCAGGCCTCTGTCACGCGTGGTGCGCGCGCGGCACCTGCATCCAGTCGCTGCCCCACCAGCAACAGGCCCGATGGCATCGCCCGCGCTCGATGTGTCGCATCGCGCGTCCTGGAGGCGACGACTGTGGCACAGAGTCACGCAGTGGCATACCGCGCACCTCTCTGCGGTAGTGGTGCGCCTCGCCTCGCATCAGTGTGCCGGGCGACGGGCGCAACAAACGGGGATAGCAAGCCTGGCGTGGCACCAGACAGCGTGTCTGTTGTGCTGCTGGCCGGCGGCGTGGGCAAGCGCATGGGCGCGTCCATCCCCAAGCAGTACCTGAAGCTGAGGGGGCAGGAGATCGCGGCGTACAGCCTGAAGACGTTTGCACAGATGCCAGAGGTGGCAGAGGTCGTGGTGGTGTGCGAACCCATGTGGCGCGACGTGTTCGAGCGGGCCATGGTCGGCGCAAGAGCGGGCATGACGTTCAAGTGAGCGTGGAGGAGGGGAGATCGTGCCTGCATGCATGCATGGGGCTTGCATGGGGGAACACGACACGCATGGGGGAACAACTCGCTCCCCTCCTTGGTTTGGTGCACACACAAACAAGAACAGACGCACTCACTCACACACACACAAGCAAGCACATGCACACACGCACATGCAAACTCACACACACGGGCGTACATGCATCCATGGTCCATGTGGACAGGTGGGCGCTGCCCGGCAAGGAGCGCCAGGACAGCGTATACAACGGGCTGCAGGCGATCCGCCCCGAGTCGGCCCTCGTTGCGATCCACGACTCGGCGCGCCCGCTCGTGACTGCCGCCGATGCACGAAAGTGCTTTGCGGACGCGGCAGAGATCGGCGCGGCCGTGCTGGGCGCGCCGTGCAAGCCCACGATCAAGGTGTGTGTGTGTGTGTGCGTGTGTGTGGGGAGGCACACACACTGTGCGCATATTTGTGTGTGCATGTGTGTGTGTGTGTGTGTGTGTGCATGTGTGTCCACATACGAGGCTGTGCTGAGCGCGCCGTGCAAGTCGACGATCAAGGTGGGCACACACCCGCTCACCTGCACACACACGTGCACCAGGGGTGTACCCGCCGATCGGATTCCGATCAACAGGGCGCCCTAAGGGCGCAAAACCGATGGTCTCTTGGGGGCGTGATCGGGAAATCCGACAAGTGTGAGGGCCCGGAGGGCCTCTTATCGGCGTCGCCGATGACCACGCCAAGCCGATCGGGGCGTTCGGCTTGGGCTCCCCACACTCCAACTCCGACGCAAAATCACGCAATCCCTCGTTTCTGAAGCGTTTCTGCTGTTTGCAATCGCAAATTGATTCTGGCTTCCAGGGGCTCCGCCCCCGGATGCTGGTGGAGGTTAGGTGTGGGTCGGAACTTTGGAATGGCGCTTTCCTCTGATGGCCAGGCCCCTGCACGCATGCTGTGGTGTTCTGCATGCATCAATGATTCATTGTACTTTCAATCAGTGTCCATTGTGGTGTTGCATGCGCCGTCCCGCCATGCGCTCCATGCATGCATGCCCACGCCGCGCACATGAGCTGTTGCGAGCTGCTTGTCTTCTGGATGTGTGTTTGCTGTTGTCCCCCAACCAAGCTTGCGTGAGAGACCGTATCACAGCAACAGAGTACTGCGGACAGCGGGGGTCCGGGGGCGCAGCCCCCGGGAAAAATGGGCAAGCCGATGAGTCCATGAGGCCATCTCCTGGCAAGCCGATGAGTCAGGGGGGCCTCTCCTGGAAAACCGATGAGCGGCATGCTCCCGGGTACACCCCTGACGCGCACACACACGCTCAGCACACACTCACTAGGTCCATAACCTTGAGCCACTCGTGAATGAGTCCATGCACTCCCTTTTGCCTTGAGCGTCCTTTACCTTGAGACCTTGAGACGCACACTCACCACACACTCACCAGTTCCATTACCTTCAGCAACTCATTCCGAGAACTCATTCACTCCCTTTTGCTGCGCAGGAGGTCGACGCTGCCCTGAATGTCGTTAAGACGCTCAAGCGCTCGGTGCTTTGGGAGGTGAGCATCGCTCGTGACCACAGCCAATTGCATGCCTGGTGCCATGCCATGCATAGATGCCTGTTGCCATGCCATGGCATGGCACGCACGCACCGCTGCGTTGCTCCTCGACCCACCCATGCCCGCTGCGTGCTGCCTCCAGGTCTTCACGCCTCAGGTCATCCGCCCGCAGCTGCTGCGACAGGGCTTCGAGCTGGTGGTATCCAAGGTGCGCGCACGCGCGCATGCGTGTGTAACCCTCTCGCTCACTCCCACTCCCATACGCATGCGCACACACACACACACACACACCAACATCAACACCACCACCACCACAACCAGGTCCTCGAGGTCATCGACAACGTGAGCACCATCCCTCTTGCTCACCCCCCCTACCATACACGAACACACACACACACACACACACACACACACACCAACACCACCAACACCACCGCACCCAGGGCCTCGATGTCACCCATGGCGCAAGCACCATCGAGGCCATGGGCCTGCATCCCTCTCGCTCACCCCCCCCCACACACACCATACACACACACACATACACACACACCAGCACACACACACACACACACACACACAACACAACACCCCCGCCACCACCATCACCACCACCACCGCTTTGGTGACCTCACAGGGCCTCAAGTGTGACCGACGACGTGAGCACCATCGAGGCCATGGGCCTGCATCCCTCTCGCTCACACCCCGCCTACCATACGTACACACACACACACACACACACACCAACATCACCAACACCGCACCCAGGGCCTCGAAGTCACCGACGACGTGAGCATCATCGAGGCCATGGGCCTGCCGGTGCGCATCACGCCCGGCGCGTACACCAACATCAAGGTGCGTGAGTATGTGCGTGTAGGTGCGTGTGTAGGTGCGTGTGTGCCCAGGGCCTGCGATGGGCCTGGGCACACGCGCATACCTCACACACACGAACACACACACACACACACACACACACATGGTCTGGCGGTGTTTGGGGCATGGCATGGGCGCCGCGGATGCCTGCCCGCCCCCGCGCATTGCAGGTGACCACGCCCGACGACCTCATGGTCGCCGAGAAGTTCCTCGAAGAGATGGAGATGCAAGGCTCCAAAGCGACGGTTACGGCGTGACGGGGCGCGTCCCCCCACAAGCCCCGAGACGTGCCTGTGCGACCTTGGCTGGCGTGATGGCGCATCGAAAAGGAGGAATAACTGCTGCCGTCATTGCGTGTAATGGCCCCGCTGTATTGACTCCTGTGGCGTGTAAAATCCTGTGGCGAATCATCTTTGGTGGTCTCAAATAAAAAGTGAGGCAGGAACGAGGCCACCGTGTGAGCGCTCACACAGATCGGCACAGCCCGTCACCCCCGCGAACTGATCTGATTCTGACGGTAGCTGGAATCAATCCTTGGCCTGAGTCTAGACTAAGGGACCTTGAACAGCATGCCCCTGTTCTCTCGCGATGACTGAACTCCTCCACTTCTCACCCAACAAGCGTGTCCACAAGCGTGTGTCAAGGCCCCCTCAACGCCAATCCGACGCCACCAACATACTCGACGATCTGCACGCCCTGCTGCAGAGGCAAGTGCATCCTGCCACGCCGTGATTCTGTCGCCGGACCTCTTTCCACTCGCGCTGTGGCCGTCGCTGGACCGCGCCAGCAAGGTCGCGCTTCGGTGCGCGAGCAGAGCCATGCGCGGTCAGGTGGATTCGTCGATCGAGGTGGTGTCCAGCCCTGATTCTGGCTTCGCTCCCGACGCGCTCAGCGCCGCTCTCGTGCGATGGTCTGGGGTGCACGACCGCACCTGGCAGTGAGACACGCCACCGACCTGGTGCCACTCGCAACGGCGTCGCTGGCTGGGCTGACGAGCCTCACCGTGCGCCAGGTGGGGGCATGCACGCATGGGCGCGCTACAGCGCATGCATGCTACGCACAAACCGATCTCTCGCATGCAGCTCTCGCACCGTGTGAAGCAGGGCCTGTGTACCAGCTTCTTGCCTCCTTAACCATGCGCATGCATCCACAGGCCGACCCAGGCGAAGTTTTGGACGTGCCGACGTTCAGCAACAGCGTGGCGGCAACGCTCCAACTGATCGACATCAGCGGCTGTGGCGGCCTCCACTCCAGCGACTTTGTGCGTAGCTGTGTGCAGCTCAGGTGCCTGTGGATGCCCGGGTTCGTAAGCGCTTCAGATCTGTCGCCGCTCGCTGCGTGCAGCGAGACGCTCGAGGAGTTGTGGATGGCCGAGAACGCGGCGGTTGCAAGTCTGGCTCCCCTGAAGGTCTGCCACAGGCTCCGCAAGCTCGACCTCCGTGACTGCCACTATGCGCTCCGCGACCACGTGGAAGACCTGCGGCCAGCTGGCGGACCCGGAATCAGTCGAGATCGAAGGCCTGGTGCACGAGCTCCACCCAAGCATTCAATTCCACCCAACATCCAGGCGGGTGCGGTGCTTACTCTGGAAGGTTTGTGTGGCAGCGATGAGGATGCTCCGACTGCCATCGCCGCCGCTGGTGCCATTCTGGCTGTAGTGCAGCTGTTGAGGCACAGCTCCTCACCACATGTGCAGGGTGCAGCTGCAGGTTTACTGCACCGCCTGGGCGACGATAACGCTCGAAACCAGGCTGCAATCGTCGCCGCTGGTGCCATTCCAACTCTGGTGCATCTTTTGAAGCAAAATTCCTCTGTGCAATGGGCAGCGGTACTGACACTGTGCATGCTGGCTGCCAACCATGCTCAGGACAAGGCCGCCATCACCGCCGCTGGCGCCATTCCCGCTCTGGTTTTGCTGCTGGGGCCGGACTCTGCAGAAGCCGTAAAGGTGACAGCGGCAGGCACACTGCGCAATCTGGCTGCCAACCATGCGCAGAACAGGGTCGCCGTTACCGCCGCTGGCGCCGTTCCTGCGCTTGTGCTGCTGCTGGGGCGTCACTCGCGCACAGACGTGCAATAGGTAGCGGCAGGCACACTGCGCAATCTGGCCTTCAACAATCCTCAGGCAAAGGCTACCATCGCCACCGCTGGCGCCATTCCCGCTCTGGTGGAGCTGCTGAGTCGTTATAACTCGGCAGACGTACAGGTGACGGCGGCAGACGCACTGCGCAATCTAGCTGGCAACCATGCTCAGAATCGCGCGACCATCACCGCAGCTGGCGCCATTCCTGCGCTTGTGCGGCTGCTGGGGGTACGGGTTGGAAGACTTGCAGACAGCGGCAGAAGGTGCACTGGACCTCCTTGGCTTTTATGACGTTTGATTGAGTGCATGCATTGGGGGGCACACGCCCCAGCGCACCGGTGCATGTGCTTGTGTGGGGCGGGAGGGGGGCTATCCAAGGCCTTGGGTTCTGCTCATCTAAGATCTAAGATCTCGGTTTCACAGAAAAAATGTACAGTAATGTGGCATGGTAATCAACTGGTGTGATGCTGTCTCTCTTCCAGCAATGTGGCTCCAACCGCAATGCACAATACCACATCAGAGTCGCGACTGCGAGACGATCGCCCCTGCAGAGGCCAGCTGGCACATCAACGTAGCTCCATTGTGCACCCACATGCCCTTGCACGCGCGGACACACGAGCAGAAACACGCTCAAAAAACGCGCGGCGGTGCCAAACATCGCACCGAATGCCACAGGCCAGCTGGCCCGGTTCACTCCAGGGTGACTGCAACTTCGGGCCAACGGCTTCTGATAAGAATCAACGGACGCTGGGGGGAAGCACGGGAGGGGCAGAGACACGGAGTGTTACAAAGGGTCGTGGGGCAAGATCGTAGTGCTGCGGGTGGGGTGCAGAGCGAGCCCTCGGGCTGATGCAAGGCTGGGGCACGCAGGCACCAGACTGCAAGGACAACCTCTCTCCAACCTGGGGGGAGGCACGGGAGGGGCAGAGACACGGAGTACTCTGCCCACTGCCTTCCGGGACCTAGAGAAAGTCCACACCTGCTACAATCAGGGGGGGAGAGCTGCAGCCACAACTGGGGGGCGGAGAACCCTCATCAACTAGGGCCATGCACGGCTGGCGTGCCGAATGAGTTACTGCTCCAGTCAGTGGCTTCGTGCCGACTTGACTCAGAGCCTCAAGCTCTGGATTCTATCACTCCCACGCGGCACGATAGCCCTGCAGAAGTAAAACTAGAACCAGGGGAAAACGGAAGGATATGCGTAGGTGAAGTCAGCACGTCAAAGTGCGGTGGGCTTCAGTCGAAGGGGTACAAGGGGTTCGCACAAGCGTGTGCGAGTTCCTCATCAGAAATCAGATTTGGGATGCACTATCAGTGACCCAGATCAAGTAGAAATTGTCATGAAAGCTGTCGGCTTTACATGCACAGCAAGTGGCGTAACGAGCCAGCTTGACGGGTGGCCCACTCGATAGGGCCACACGGTACGAGTACAAAAGTACTGTTGTTGCTCGTTGCAACAACCTTGCATGCACGGCATGCGAATCAAGCGGCGTACGAGCCAGCTTAGAACGACGTGGGCCACACGGGGCCAACGTAGGTAGGTATTGCATCTCGCAACAATTTGCATGCTCGGCATGCGAATCAAGCGGCGTACGAGCCAGCTCAGAAAACGACGCAGGCCACACGGGGCCAACGTGGGTACTAGTAAAGTACCGTTGTTGCTCGTTGCAACAACCTCACATACTCGGCGTGCGGACCAAGTGGCTAAACGAGCCAGCTTGGAGTGGCCCACACGATGGGGCCACACGGGGGGGAGAGATGGGGAAAAGGGGAGAAGGGGAAGGAGGGGAAGAGGTCCCCACAGTAACATAACAGTAACACGGGGTTTCCAGCTAAGCAGGCTACTCTTCTACTAGTGACACCCGCCGATACTCCAGCACACTTAACGACTAGAGTACCGCCGGCTCCCGGCCGATAGACTACCGCTCCCGCCGGCTAGACTACCCCAAACAGCGGTCTCTGAGAGACATGTCTGGCAAGGAGCATATACGAGAGGACCTTCCTCAGGGTCACAGTAATGGCCTTGTGGCCAGTCAAGCCGGCAGAGCCGACTGGCGCTGACTGGAACGGTCCCCGCCTGGCAGTGCATGGCTGTCCAGCTCTCGGTTGCATGGGGCTCAGCCGGCGCCCCATGCCTCATGCATGGCCAGGTCCCACCCTCCAGGGTGCATGGACGACAGAGTTGTCATGGAGGCTGCCTGAAGACCTTCCAACGCCAGTCACCGGCAGACGAGCGACCCGAGGATGAGCGCGGTGACGAACGCTGCGATTGGTGAAGCGGATTTGCTCTGTGTTGCCTCGGCGGTCGCCACCGCTGAAGCCGTGATGGTAGCCCGCCTCCACAGGCAGCCATCTTGACCAATGTCCAGCATGCATTGACGGGCGCCAGCTCCTCCGCTCGTCGATCAACTCGTCGAGATCGGTGCCGCATGGCGTCCTGCATGGGGGTCCCCACGCTGCAGTTAAAAGGAGTGCGGCTCCAGTCGGTGATCATAACTGAACGGTTGCTCCCACGGAGTATTGTAGCTCCCACGGTGTTGTGGGCCGTAGCTGTAGAAGAGTAGTGCCCGCCTGTTGCACTTCTAGTGCCCGCCTGTTGCACGAGTGTCAAAGGGAAGGTGGTCTGAGACGCAGGTGTTGATGCCATGCGATGTCTCGAAGAGAAGGTAGTCTGAGACGCAGGTGTTGATGCCATGCGATGTCTCGAAGACCAAGGGATCAGTAGTCGCTGGTTTCGCCGCCGCTGCCGGGCGCGCGACCAGAAGTGTGGACGTCTGCGGCGTCGCCGTCAGGTGCGCCGCCGGATGGGTACACGAGTGCAGCGCCGCCGCCGTCGGGCGCGCCGCGAGGAGAGAAAATGTGAAGACGCCGCCGCCGGGCGCGTCACGAGAAGAACGAGTACGGAGCCACAGAGAGCGCGCCGACGAGCACGCCGCCGATCAGTGCGAGTGTGCGCCGCTGCCGTACGTAGCAGCCGGCTGCACGTATACACTCGCCGCCCAGGCGGCTGCTACGATGCGCCAGCCAATCGGGGCGAGGTCGTACGGGGCGAGCAGAGCAGAACAGCGGTGTTGGGCTCTGTGCACACGATGTGTCGGATGCTACTGCAGCTTTCGCCACCTCCCTCGTGGGGGTGAAGCTGCGAGTCGGGCGCCGACACGGTAGCATCCTGTGGGAGGCGGGGATGCACGCGACGGGACGGGCGGGCTGGGTGGGCCGGGCGAGGAGGTGTCGGGCGGGTCGGGCGGGACGGGCGGGACGGACGGGACGGACGGGAGAGAAGAAGGGACGGGCAGGGAGGGGGACGAAGAAGCAGGCGGCTGCTGCCCAACAGCCTGCCCCTCAGACGGCTGCTTCTGAGGCAGGTCGTCGTTGATGTCGTCGTCAGACATCTCGGCGAGGCCAGGCATACTGTCGTCGTCAGACGTGTCGACGTCGACAAGGTCAGAGATGCTGTCGGCCTCGGTGGTAGCGGAGCAGTGAGGGGAGGAGGGCCAGTCCCCCTCGAGGACGCGGTCGAGCACCGGCTCGAGGGGTCTCAAGAGTTCGAAGCACGGCCAGCCGTCGGGCTTGCTCTCGATTGCGTTGGCGAAGACCAGGCGCGAGTGGTCGTCGGTCACGTTGGAGCAGGAGGTGAGGAGGACGAAGCACGGGTTGTCGTAGACGCGCACCTGGCCGCTGCCGTGCGTTACGTTGGGGTCGGGGCCGCTCAGGGTGATGCCGAGCCGGGGGCGCGGGGCAGCCGCGCGGCTGCGCGCCGGACGGTGCAGTTGTCGTTTCTGGGCTGCCGCGCACGTGCGCGACTGCCAGATGCGAGGGTTTGGCCAGCGGTCCGCAAGCTGCGAGGACAGCTCCTCAGCTTTCCTCCTCTCTTTCTCGCTGACGTAGTAAGTCGCCTCCTCGAGGGTGTAGTTGAAGAAGTGCACGAGCATCAATGCCGCGTCGCTGCGGTAATCGTAGTGCAGGCCCTTGAAGATGGTCACCAGCAGCCAGTCGTTGTCGAACGTGATCTCGACGCCGACATCCCTGGCTCGCTTGCAGAGGATCATGGCGCGGGCGATTTACAGCGAAAGTTCCTCGTCTTTCTGCTGCCTGATGCTTTGCAAGGGCGCGATGACGACGCGCGGGGGGTGGGACAACAACACGTGACATGGGTGTTGCAGACCACGCTGGACCGCTCACGGCGACATGGGCGCGGCCGAACTGCCGGGCCTTACGGCGTGGGTTTAGCAAACGTAGGGACCGTAGGGGACGAACGTGGGGGACGTCGATCTCGTCCAGGACTCGTGTCGTGCCATGGCTCACATCGCGCAGAGGTTAGCGTGAGGGGCCCATAACCTGATAAGAATCAACGGACGCTGGGGGGAGGCACGGGAGGGGCAGAGACACGGAGTTTTACAAAGGGTTGTGGGGCAAGATCGTAGTGCTGCAGGTGGGGTGCAGAGCGAGCCCTCGGGCTGATGCAAGGCTGGGGCGCGCAGGCACCAGACTGCAAGGGCAACCTCTCTCCAACCTGGGGGAAGGCACGGGAGGGGCAGAGACACGGAGTACTCTGCCCACTGCCTTCCGGGACCTAGAGAAAGTCCACACCTGCTACAATCAGGGGGGGGAGAGCTGCAGCCACAACTGGGAGAACCCTAATCAACTAGGGCCATGCACGGCTGGCGTGCCGAATGAGTTACTGCTCCAGTCAGTGGCTTCGTGCCGACTTGACTCAGAGCCTCAAGCTCTGGATTCTATCAGCTTCAGATCTCCTCGAGACGCAGGAACCCTGTTGTCATCTTTGAGCCTGGGTGCAGCGCCACACAAGTCGGAGGCGCCGGTCGAGCGGGCCGAGGAGGAACTCTGCGACAGCCTGAGAGAGCTTTGACAGTCGGGACGGCCCACGGGCGTGGTTAGCAGCCAGGCGGCGCAGTGCACCTGCTGCTGCCATCTGCACGTCTGCCGATGATGCTGATTCAGGGCCCAGCAGCTTCATCGGAGCGGGAATGGCGGCGGCGGAGGCTATGGCAGTCTGAGCTGCAGGTCCCTCGTGGCTCATACGTGCCAGAGTTCTAGCAACACTCGCCTGCACGATATCCAGCATGTTGAGCTGAAGATCGCACACCAGGCCTTCGAGCTCGACAGGCTGCCAGGTCTTCCACCTGGTTGCGAGCAAAGAGCAGCAGTCTCGAAGGTCGAGCTTGCGGAGCCTGGAGCATGCGTTTAGGGGAGCGAGACTTTTGACCGCTTCGTCAGCCACAGCTCTGGAGCTGGACAGCTCTCAGCCACAGCTCCTCAAGCGTCTCGCTGCATGCTGCGTTGTGAGCTTGACAGGCTTGTGAACACGCTTATGTGGGAGAGAAGTTGGGGGGACTGAAGAGCCGCGCAGGCTTAAGCAAGGGCCTATCGATTGCCTCTCTGGCTGTGTCCTTCTTTTGACATTGTGTTTCTTAGGGTCTAGGCGCTCCCATTGTGTTAGGCTTTCGACGACGACGGGTTGATTTACAACTGAGCTTGTTCGTTTTGCGTGTGTGCGCTGCTAACTATGGAACATCCATATGAATCGCGATCAAAATTGTGTGTAGCTTGCGTGCACGCACGCCGTGTGTGAGTACGTACGTGTGCACATGTGTGTTTTTGAGTTGTGTGCGCACGCATGGCGACAGGCGCGCAGCAGCAGCAGCTGCCGTGGCGCGTGCGTTATGCGTTGTCGTCTTCCGACTTGGCCGATGCGTACCCGCCCCTCCGTGCAGTCGCCCACGAGAACGCAGATTTCACCGCCCACACGGCGCCTGCTGCCGCGTCATAGAACACGCCTGGGGGGGTGACAGGACGGCGTGGGAGCATTTGTTTGAGGGGTAAGGCTTCGGCTGAGCGCAGCCACGTCTCTGTTTGGGCGGGGGAGTGTGAGAGGAGGGGAAGAGGGGGGGAGGGGGGGGGGGACAGAAGGAGCGCGCACACACGCCGGGCAGCGGCAGAAGAAGGACGCGGCCGGCAAGCACACACGACGGTCACCCCGAAGGAGCGATGCTGGGTATGCCATGCACGCACTCCATGCGTTGCAATGCATCCTCACCTCCCACACGTTGGTTGACCTCAAACGCCGTGGCCGAACTCTTCCCGTCCCCGAACAGCGTCAGTGGCATATCGGCGACCTTCGTTTTGCACAGCCATCCACGAGCACTCAGTCAGTGTGCATGTGCGGAAATGTCTGGGGAGCTCGCATCTCTGGGAAAGCCATGCCCCCCAGTGGCCTCGCATGGTGCATGGTGTGCTGCATGCGTAGGCGCATGGCGCTGCATGGCGCTGCATGGCGCTGCATGGCGCGGCTTTTGGCGGCTGGCCACCCCTGCTCTATTCCCACTCGCCGCATGCTGACGCACCTTCATTTTTTCGCGGTTGTGGATCACGACCCACTTGCCGTCCGAGTTGAGCCAAGCGGCATCCTCCAGTCCACAAGCAAACTCCAGCTCCTCCACCGTGTTGAGCGTCGTGGTCACGACCGCCTCAATCTTGACACGCCCAAGCGTGTGTTTCTTGACATACACAAGAACCATTAGGGTGGTATGGTGGTAGAGCTACTGTCTCATCGGATGCACTCACTCCCTTCCTTGGAACCAGTCACCAAGTATTGAAGAGAAGAGAAAGCACGCCCGCGAGTGCTGAGATCAACTGCGAGCACCCTACGCACTCTAGCACAGACTCACCCACACGTGCCTCACTGAGTGTAACGTCCCACCCCGCCCGGGCTCATCAGATTCTCTCGTCGTGGCTTCACCGCGTCGCAGCTTCAATGGGTCTGTGCGCTTCGCAGGAGGAGAAGAAGGAGCGCTACAGGGTCAAGCACCACATCCCGCATGATGAGGTATGCAAACTCTCCTCACAGGGGGGCTCTCCATTCCCAGTCCTCCCCCTCCCCCTGAGGTACTCTATTACTCAGGGTGTGGGAGGGGTTGGGCTGGCGGGGGTGGCTCTCGACCCCCGCTTTCGACCCCCGCGCAGGGGCCTGCCCACCGCCGTGCATGCCATGCGTGTGTCGCCATGCATGCCATGCGTGTGTCGCCATGCATGCCGCCCATGCCCGCACTCATGTAGATCTCCAAGAAGAGGTCGATGGAGCGGCAGCGCAGCAGCAACTCGGCGAAGAAGTCGATGGAGCAGCGCTGCGAGGGGGGCAGCGGCTCGCAGCTCGGCGGCGACCGCAGCGGCAAGCACGACGCCAAGGCCAAGGACATCGGCGACAAGAGCAAGGACAAGGCATCCGTCGCGGCGAGTGGCCAGATCGCAAACTACAAGCCCAAGCGGCCAAAGCTCGACCCGAAGGACTTCCAGGTATGAGGAAACAGGAGCAGCGACAGCGGCGGCGGCAGCGGAGGCTACCCCGCTCGTCCGAGAGGACCGCCGCGTGCGCGGCCGCACACACACGCACACACCACGCGTATGCGCACACACTTACTCACACAAACATCCAGGCAGCTGGTGGCAAGGCACGCAAGGGGAAGACGGATATGTGCCCCCCACCCCACCCCACCCCACCCCACACACAGACCGGTCTTATACATCATTACTGGTGTCACACAGACTGTAATATCCATCATCAGACCCCCCCCTACCACCCACCGACCCCCCACCCCACCCCCCGGGGGGCACACATGCACATGGCATGCACCCTCAATCCCGTGCTGGTGGCAAGGCACGCGAGGGGAAGGCGGCTTGCTTGCTGACTGTGTACCGTGCTGTGCTTTGCCCCCACCCCCCCCCCACACACCCGTCCACCCAACCGCCCTACAGTTCAAGGACCTCAAGGGTGAGGTCGTGATCAAGCCAGCCGGGAGCATCAACGGCCAGGCGTTCACGATCGACACGTGCGAGGACTGCGACCTGTACATCATCGACTGCTGCGCGCAGGTGGGGGCCTTCACTATGACTCCAGAGGCGCGCAGGTCAAGGCGGTCGTAACGCCTGCGGCGGTCGGGGGGCGCAGTGACCCCTGGGAAGGATCTTATTAATACGTTTTTCCCGGCTCGAGCAACTTTGACCGCTCATACCACGTGCAAGACATTGCAGGTGTCCACGCAACGCGTGCCGCTGTGCTGCTCTTGGCATGAGCTTTCCAACGCACCCCTCCATGCCCTCTCCCACCATGTTTGGGGTGGTTTCCTGGGAAATGAGAAATCCGGCTCCGA
>VFSX01000212.1:160000-177500 GCA_016618255.1 Chlamydomonas sp. UWO 241 | reverse complement strand
CTAAACGCCTGTCCTTCCCCTCCCCCCCTTGTGATGTCTGCAGATGCGCTTCACGTGCTTCGACCTCAACTACGAGGCGCTCGCTCCGCAGATGAAGGCGGCAAAGCTCGACGCGCTGCACAACTTCTGGTCGCACGTCTACGACTTCACGCCAGCGACGGGCAAGGTCGTTGCTGTCTCTCTCTGTCTCTCTCTTCGTCTGTCTCTCTTTCTCTGTCCATCTCTCTCTCTCTCTCTCTCTCTCTCTGTCTCTCCTTCTCTCTCTCTCTCGCTCTCTCTCTCGACGTGCTGCACAACTTCTGGTCGCACGTATGCGACTTCACGCCAGCAATGTCGGTGCTCTCTCTTTGTTTCTTTCTGTCTCTCTCTCTCTCTCTTTGTCTCTTTGTGTGTCTCTCTCTCGCTTGCTGAACGTGCTGCGCAGCTTTTGGGCGCACGTGTGCGACTTAACGCCAGCGACGGGCAAGGTCGGCGCTCTCTCTTTATCTCTGTGTCTCTGTCACACTTGCACTCACTTTCTCTCTCCCTCTCTCTCTCTCTCACTCTCTCCCACTTCCACACACACCCACTACACATTACATGACCACGTATGCCCATGCACGCGGTGACGACGTTGCACACCCTCACACATCTGCACACTCCGCAGGCGGCCAACTGGAGCCTGCTGGGCCTGGACGCAAGCAAGGAGAGCCTGCTGCCGGGGCCACCCCTCGCTGGCCGCACGTATTACCTCCTCCCCACATTCCACACCTCCACACTTACACATATCCCCACACTTCCACACCGCAGTCGGCCAACTGGAGCCTTCTGGGCCTGGAGGCGAGCGGGGAGAGAGCCTGCTGCTGGGGCCGCCCTTTGCTGGCCGCATGTACATACCCCTCCCCACACTCCACACCTCCACACTTACACATGCCCCCACACTTTTACACTTTCACACCGCAGGCGGCCAACTGGAGCCTGCTGGGCCTGGAGGCGAGGGTGGAGAGTCTGCTGCTGCTGGGGCTGCCCCGCCACACCTTCCACACCTCCACCCTTAGACATGCCCCCACACTTCCACATCGCAGGCGGCCAACTGGAGCCTGCTGGGCCCGGAGGCGAGCGTCGAGAGCCTGCTGGGGTCGCCGGAGCTGCCGGAGAAGGCGGCCGAAGCGCTGGGAAAGGTGGGGGGTGCGCGGTAGACTGGAGCGGGCTGTAGCAATAGATAGGTCTCTGTGTGTACCGTTCCCACGCTGTGCCTTTGCGGGGGTCCGCTAAAGGCCTGTTTTTAAACTTTGTACGCCTTTGCGGGAGGGATTCTGACACATGTTTGCCTTTGCGCTGCCTTTGCGCGGGCCTTCTGGGACCTATAGAGCGTCTGACCCGCGTTCAAAGCTTGGAGGGTACGTTTTTTACCTTTGCGGCGCGTGTTTTCGACTTAGTTGCGTCTTTGCGCCGCCTTTGCGGGGCATTTTCGGACTTAATTAGGCGCAAAGGCACAGCGTGGGTACGGTATGTCGTGGACTCGCTGGCCCTTGAAACTGACGAGGTAACAAGGTAACGAGGTGCGCGCTAGGTGCGCGCTAGGTGCGCGCTACCTCGCTTGTTACCCTGATCCCATCGGACGTTAACCTGACTGCCCACCCACCCCCCGCACATGCACTCGATCGCTCCCCCCCCCCCTCCACCCCTGAGTGGCCGCTGGGAAGGATTTAAGTAATTGTTTTTTTCCCGGCTCGACCAACTTTGACCGCTCATACCTGGAAAAATACACAGCGGGTGTTCACGCGACGCATGCCTTTGTGCTGCTCTCGGCGAGACGCTTCCAACGCACCGCCTCATGCCCTCTCCCACCAAGTGTGGGGTGGTTTCCTGGGGAGTTGGAAATCCGGCCCCGAGCGGTATACACGGCTTGCGGGGGGATCACTGCCCCCCCCCCTAGTCGGAGTGCATCAACCAGTGGTTCCGCTAAGGATCTTGGGCAAATGATGGATCAACCCGGGCCTCACGGCTCACTCCTTCAAGGTCAACCCGCCGGAGGCATTTTTTGTTGTTGCGGAAAATGTGTAAAAGTGTAAATTTTCATACTTTCCGGGTCAAAATTTGCGCAACCCGCGGCGCCAACCTAGATTGGCCAATCTGAACCCCGGTGTTGCGGGGTTGCGGGTTGCGGGTTTGCAAACGGAAGCACTGGCATCAACCGCACGCGCGCCGCGCTCTCGCACGCGTTGCATACACCCACCAACTTCTCCCCCTTCCCTCCCCCACGTGTCTTTCTTACCCTCAAAAGGTGGAGACCGGCGCGCTGCTCCCACAGACACACACAGCGCGCCACAAGCCCTCCTTCAACCCCCCCCCCCCCATACACACACACCAGCATGCCACCCACAACTTCCCCACTACACACACACACGCGCTCTCTCTCAAAAGGTGGAGACCGGCGCGCTGCTCGTCACGTGGGGCGACCGCTCGCCGGCGCCCTCGCCAGACTACGTGTTCATCCTGTTTCCTCCTAAGGTGACTAGGAGGGGCACAGCAATTTTTTGTTGGGGGAAAAGTGTCGGGTCTGAGAGCAAAAACTGAAACTGCCTCCAAGGACGCGCCACCTAGCCAGAGAGCACCGCAAGGACATTATAACGATACAATTTGGGCCGCGTGCGCTTGGACGGCGTATCGAGGGCGCACCGAGTGTGCGTCCCGCGGAAATAGCCACCCCGCGCCCAGCGGGGCCTCCAAGCCCAAACGAAGAGAACACGCTATAATATAATGTCTCTCTCTAGTTCTCTGGCTAGGAGGCGCGTCCTTGGAGGCACTTTCAGTATTTGCCCTCAGACCCCGCACATCCTTCCCCACACGAAATTGCTGTGGAGGGGCACTTCTTGGTGACGATTGCACCACCCTACGTCATTGTTTCCGTTTGCCAACGCGCAACCTAACTAAGTGCACTTTCGGGTTGAGAATGGCCGATTCGGGCTGGCACGCCGGGTTGAGATTTCGCGAGTTTCGTCCCGAAAAGTGTGATGTCGGCATTTTCACACCCTTCCCGCAAAAAAAGCCGCCTCCTTCGGGTCAGAATTGGGGAGTGAGCCATGAGGCCTGGGTTGAGCCATCATTTCCTCAAGATCCTTAGCGGAACCACTGCCCTGCGTGTATGTGTGCATGCGCGTGTGTTTGTGTGTGTGTGTTTATGTGTGTGTTTGTGTGTGTGTGTGTGTGTGTTGTGTGTGTGTCGCGCAAACCAAGGATAGTATCCGCTCGATTCAGGCGCCGGTCGGTCACCCGCTCTTTGAAAAACATCCCAGTGCACGGGTCAGTCCTCGTAACAATTGCCGGGGTGAGTTGCTGTTAGTAGTACAGGCATTGCCGGTGCATGCGGACGGCCTCATGTAATGCTTGGTTGGTTGGTTGTTGTGTGTGTGTGTGTCTGTGTTGATCGACACGGTTGTGGAAGGGGCTGCCATGAACATACAGAGGGGATTTACAGGGCGGGCTGTCTCCCTCCCTCCTTCCTTACCTCCTTGCTTCCCTCCCTCCCTCCCCCTCCCTCCCCCTCGCCTCCCCCCCTCCCCCTCCACAACATCCTCCCCCCTCCCCCCCCGTCCTCCCCCGTCCCTCCCTCCTCCCTCCCTCCCCCCTCCCCCCTCCCCCCCTCCCTCCCCTCCCCTCCCTCTCCCCTCCCTCCCCTCCCCTCCCTTCCTCCTCGCTCCTCCCTCCCTCCCTCCTCCCTGCTCCTCCCTCCCTCCCCCCCTCTCCCTTCAAACCATACCTCCCTATCTCCCTCGTCCCTGACACACAGGCTGCCGAAGCGGCGGGCACGTGGGTCGCGGAGGCGCGGTCCAAGGGCGTGCTGCTGCGCGCCAACAAGGTTTGTGCACATGCTGTATGTGTGGCGTACACGTGTGGCGTGTGACGTGTGACGCACGTATGATGTGTGTGTGACGTTTGAAGTGTGAAGTGTGGCATACACGTTTGGTTCGTTTGGATGTCTGCCAATCAAGTCCTGCATTCTCTTGACCACACCTTTCAGAAAAGGACCCCCTCCCGCTCATGGCAATCAAGTGTGCGCGTGGGTCGCGGGGGCGCTGTCAAAGGGCATGCTGCTGCGCGCCAACAAGGTGCAGATGGGATGCAGATGGGATCAGCCGCAGATGTGCCGCAGATGTGTGCATTCATCCTTGCACGATGGAGGCGCGCACGCGTGCGCGTGTGCCTTGGTCACACACGCACACACACTCTCGTGTGTGTCGTGCAGGTGGTGCATGGGACCGGCACCGCTCGCAGCATCGCGGCATCCACACATATGCACACACACGCACACATGCACACACACGCACACACTAGCACACACATCCAAACAGTTGCCTCTCTCTCTATCTTACTCTCTCTCCCTCTCTCTCTCTCTCTCCCTCTCTCCCTCTCTCCCTCTCTCTCTCCCTCTTTCCCTCTCAACCCCTCCCTCTCTCTCTCTCTCTCCCCCTCTCTCTCCGTCTCTGTCTCTCGTGGTATGCACGTGGGGGTGGCAATGTCGCATTGCCTGTCTCACACACACACACAGTAACAGTAACAGTAACACGGGGTTTCCAGCTAAGCAGGCTACTCTTCTACTAGAGACACCCGCCGATACTCCAGCACTCAAAAGTACTAGAGTACCGCCGGCTCCCGGCCGATAGACTACCGCTCCCGCCGGCTAGACTACCCCAAACAGCGGTCTCTGAGAGACATGTCTGGCAAGGAGCATATACGAGAGGACCTTCCTCAGGGTCACAGTAATGGCCTTGTGGCCAGTCAAGCCGGCAGAGCCGACTGGCGCCGACTGGAACGGTCCCCGCCTGGCAGTGCATGGCTGTCCAGCTCTCGGTTGCATGGGGCTCAGCCGGCGCCCCATGCCTCATGCATGGCCAGGTCCCACCCTCCAGGGGTGCATGGACGACAGAGTTGTCATGGAGGCTGCCTGAAGACCTTCCAACGCCAGTCACCGGCAGACGAGCGACCCCGAGGATG
Source organism: Chlamydomonas sp. UWO 241 (assembly GCA_016618255.1). Lineage (NCBI taxonomy): Eukaryota > Viridiplantae > Chlorophyta > Chlorophyceae > Chlamydomonadales > Chlamydomonadaceae > Chlamydomonas > Chlamydomonas priscui. The sequence continues at coordinate 172,523 of VFSX01000212.1, read as the reverse complement.
AGCGCGGTGACGAACGCTGCGATTGGTGAAGCGGATTTACTCTGTGTTGCCTCAGCGGTCGCCACCGCTGAAGCCGTGATGGTAGCCCGCCTCCACAGGCAGCCATCTTGACCAATGTCCAGCATGCATTGACGGGCGCCAGCTCCTCCGCTCGTCGATCAACTCGTCGAGATCGGTGCCGCATGGCGTCCTGCATGGGGGGAGGATAAGGGCCGTCTCCCAGCACGGGCCGCGGCAGCGCCGCGGCTACTCGCCAAGCCATGGCAGCGCCGGGCAAGCCGCTCCTGAAGTGTTCCACCGAGGGGCAGTCTAGCAGGAGCCGGGCCAGTCGTATTTTACCCCGCTCGTCAGCGGCACGGAGATCCTCGTCACCAGCAGCGCCGCATTGCTGGGTCCAGGGCTCGGCGACGAGAACGCGCCTCCGTTAATCGAGCCCCCCCCCCCCACACACACAAACATTTGGCCCTCTTGCTCGCGTGTGTAGTGCAGGTCGACCTACTCGAGGCCGGCACTGGCAACATCTTGTCACACACTCACACACACATACTGCCTCTCTCACACACACACACACTCTCTTGCAGGTGGTGCTCGAGGCCGGCACCGCTGACAACATCGCAACATCCGCACACATCCACACACACATGCACACAACCAACCGACCAACCAAGAGTTACCTGAGGCCGTCCGCATGCACCGGCAATGCCTGTACTACTAAGCGCACACACACACACACACACATACACACGTGCGCGTGCAGATTGTGCTCGAGGCCGGCACCGCTGGCAACATCGCGGCATACACACACACACACACACACGCACACACTCATGCAGGTGGTGCTCGAGGCCGGAGCCGCTGGCAACATCGCTGCTACTGCGGGCTGGCAGAGCAAGGTGGGTGGGTGGGCGGCAGTTGGTGCTCAAGCACTTGGCGCTTGGCATTTCGTAAACGGCAGTTGGTTTTCGGCGGTTGGTATTTGGCAGTTGGTTTCCGGCATTTGGGGTTTGGGAGTTGGTGCCTTGGTGAACGGCGGAACTTTATTTTCGCGGTCGGTACGTGCGTTGTCGGAATGCTATCGTTGCAGCAGTGAGCTCCTTTTCGGGAGTTTGAACTGATTTCCCTGGGCCGTTTGGCTGAGAATCCGGCTCCATGGCTCCAATATCCGGCTCCACACGCCGAAAAGGAAAGCACCGTGTTGCAGCATCTCGACCACTGCAGGCTGGCAGAGCAAGGTGGGTGGGTGGGCGGCAGTTGGTGCTCAAGCAGTGGACAGTTGGCATTTCGTGAACGGCAGTTGGCATTGTGTGAACGGCAGTTGGTGTTTCGTGAATGGCGGAGCGTGGTCGGCAGTTGGTGTTTCCGCCCTCGGAAATAGGATGCTCGGTGTTGAGGCGTCGGGCGTTAGCGCCGACAAAGCTCTCGATACATCATCACTGGTGTCACAAACAGGCTGTAAAATCCATCGTCGGCTTTAGGATGCTCCCATGGTGTGCTCTGAGAGAGTGCAACAGCTGCGCGTGTGTGTTGCGCTAGCTAGGGTGTGTGCGCGCGCGCATGCACGCCAGCGGCCTGTCCGCATTCCCTCCCCCCCCCACGTGGCTTGCTTCTACGCATGCCCCGCACCACCCCACCTTCCCTCCCCCCACTCCCGCACCCCCCACTCCCCCACTCCTCCCGCCACACCTCTCCTTATTCCTCCCACCCCCCCACACTTCCCCCACGACGCCAAACTGCTGTCGTCCGGCGGCCCGTGTGTCGGATTCGAGCTCTCCGGGTCTGAGTGTGCGGCCGCGCTGTCGCCGTCGGCACACATCCCCCCACTCCCCCCGCCGCACCTCCCCACATTCTTCCCCACATACACCGTCCCCCACTCTCCCCCCCACTTCCCCCAGGATGCCAAGGTGCTGTCGTCCGCCGGCCCGTGCGTCGGATTCAAGCTCTCCCCCCCCCCTGCACCTCCCCACATTCCCTCCCCCGCACCCCCACCCCCCCCGCACCACCGTCCCACACTCCCCCACACTCCCCCCAGGACGCCAAGCTGCTGTCGTCCTCGGGCGGCCCGTGCATCGGTTCGAGCTCTCCCCCCCTTGCACCTCCCCACGTTCCCTCCCCCCCCCCCCCCCACACACACCACACACACACAAACACATTTCCATCAGGACGCCAAGCTACTGTCGTCCGCCGGCACGTGCGTCGGATTCGAGCTTTCCGGGTCTTGAGTGCGCGGCCGCGCTGTCGCCGTCGGCGCACATCCCCCACTCCCCAAATCCCCCCCCCCGCACCTCCCCACACACCATCCCCCACTTCCCCCAGGATGCCAAGCTGCTGTCGTCCGGTGGCCCGTGCGTCGGGTTCGAGCTCTCCGGCTCCAAGTGCGCGGCCGCGCTGTCGCCGTCGGCGAGCGCTGCCGGCGCTCTGATCAGCGAGGAGGAGGACGCTGGGAGGATGTTCCGCTACACGGGCCTCGAGGGCTGACCGTGCCGGATGGTCAGATGCCGCGACGGGGCCTCGCTGGAGGGCCGACCGTGCCCGGGATCCGGGGTCGGTGGAGGAGCGAGCGCGGCGGGCGCCCTGCTCAGCGAGGGGGAGGACGCTGGGAGGATGTTCCGCTACATGGGCCTTGAGGGCTGACCGTGCTGGATGGTCAGATGCCGCGACGGGGCCTCGCTGGAGGGCCGGCCGTGCCCGGGATCCGGGGTCGGTGGAGGAGCGAGCGCGGCGGGCGCCCTGCTCAGCGAGGGGGAGGACGCTGGGAGGATGTTCCGCTACATGGGCCTTGAGGGCTGACCGTGTCATGGGACATATGCCATGACGGGCCCTCCCTGGAGGGCCGACTGTGCCCGGGATCCATCCCGGGTCATGTGGAGGAGCGAGCCGTCGGGGGGCGCTCTGGTCAGCGAGGGGGAGGACGCCGGGAGCATGTTCCGCTTCATGGGCCTCAAGGGCTAACCGTGTCGGATGGTCAGATGCCGTAACGGGGCCTCCCTGGAAGGCCGGCCGTGCCCGGGGTCACTCGAGGGATCAAGCCGACGGCGAGCGCGGCGGGCAGCTCTGATACCAACGAGGAGGGACGCCAGCCTGCAGGGCTGGCCCCCGGATATCCACGGTCCAGGAGGGAGGGGTCAGCCTGGATGATGGAGTTTACAATCCACTACCAGCGGTCACACTACCGGAGTTCACACTACCGGTCACACTACCGACGGTCAGACTACCGGCGGTCACACTACTGGCGGTCACACTACCAGTCACACTACCGGCGGTCACACGTTCGGTTCGCTACCTCCAGCGGGACTTGAGAGAGCAGGCACGAGGCCCACCTAAAAAGGTCAAGAGCTACAGAAGCAGTCCACGGAGGGCTGGTCGCGCGCGGGCAGCGCGCAGGCGTCGAGGTGGATGCGCACAAGAGAGCGTGCTGTTTGGTATTGAGGGACTTTGAGCGCCGTTCCCGGTGACAGTGTGGGTGGAAGGGAGGTTTTTTTTTAAAGAGCATTTTGGGGAGCAATTCTAAGATGAGGGGCATTTGATCAATTGAGACACCGAAGGTCGGGGGCCGACCAACATGAACCCTGCATGCTACGGACGTGCAACACGCCTGTAACGTCCTGAATTCGACTGAAGGGGGGGATTCCGGGGGGGAGGGGCGCGGACGCGCGCAATCTGCAGGTGTGGAGACGAGATTGACACACTTCCCCCCATCCCCACGACATCAGCTCCTGCGGGGACCGCAAGGGTTCTTGCCGCGAAACTCGCGCCATCAATCCACTGCTTGGCTGTCTCCAACCCGGGGAGCGGGTTGGGGGGGGGGCAGTCACCAGTCTTTAGTAGACACCAGAAAGAAGAACGAGAGCGTTACAGCGGGGGGCCGTTCCCACTAGCTCGGGCCGCCTGGGTTGAGACTGCTACCTCACAATGGGAGAGGGGGGCCCACCACAATCCAAACTCCCGAGGCGCAAGTGCAGGCGGTCATACCGCCTGAGGCGGTCAGGGGTGCGCGCCCCAGGCGGCGGTGGGCGCCTGGGGCGGTCGGGGTCGCGTCTGAGGTTGTCGGGGGCAACGCCCGAGGGGCCGCCTGCTCCGCGCAAGTGAGGGCGTCGCCCGAGGTGCCGCCTTATTGGCTAAAGTACAAGCAAAAGTTCTAAATAACAAGCGATGGCGATGGCGCGACAGCCTCCGCCTACAAGAGCGTCCATCAGGAAAGCCGCCGTCCTCGCCGCCCTCAGCGGACCGATCGGCGGCGAGGCAGCGCGCTGGCAGCAGCCAGGCAGCGGGGAGGCAGCGGCAGCGGAGAGGGCAGAGAGAGGGGGGGATCTCGTGAACGGGATGCGTGCAGAGATGGAGGCCATGCGTGCAGAGATGCAGGCCATGCGGGGAGAGATGCAGGCCATGCGGGCAGATATGCGAAATGTTTGATGCGCAGACCAGCACCAGGCACAGCAGCGGGGCGACAGCGACAGCGACAGCGGATAAGGCAGCCGCCATCGTGGTGCCCGAACCCTCAACCCCCGCGCGCGCTACCCCCGACCATGCAACGGTCTGGGGATCGCTAGCGGGGGCGGCGTCAGGCGGGGGCATACGGACACCGGGGGGAACAGCCGCCACCATGACGAACCTGACGGCCATGCATGCAGAGCAGATGACCAGAAATGCAACGAGGGCGGCAGTATGGGCAGCATGCCCATGGCGAGACAGCGGGGGGGAGATTTGCTGACGAGTCGCATGGGCGACGTGCATGGAGGAAAGAGCGTTGCGCACGCATGGAGCGCAGCGGGGGTGCGGGCCGCGCGCCAGCACAGCACAGGGTGCGGGCCGGGCCTCGCGCCAGCACAGCACAGGGGCCGGGCCTCGCGCCAGCACAGCACAGGGTGCGGGCCGGGCCTCGCGCCAGCACAGCACAGGGGCCGGGCCTCGCGCCAGCACAGCGGAGGGTGCGGGCCGGGCCTCGCGCCAGCACAGCACAGGGTGCGGGCCGGGCCTCGCGCCAGCACAGCACAGGGGCCGGGCCTCGCGCCAGCACAGCTCAGGGTGCGGGCCGGGCCTCGCGCCAGCACAGCACAGGGGCCGGGCCTCGCGCCAGCACAGCGGAGGGTGCGGGCCGGGCCTCGCGCCAGCACAGCACAGGGGCCGGGCCTCGCGCCAGCACAGCACAGGGTGCGGGCCGGGCCTCGCGCCAGCACAGCGGGCCGGGCCTCGCGCCAGCACAGGGGCCGGGCCTCGCGCCAGCACAGCAGGGTGCGGGCCGGGCCTCGCGCCAGCACAGCACAGGGGCCGGGCCTCGCGCCAGCACAGCGGAGGCTGCGGGCCGGGCCTCGCGCCAGCACAGCACAGGGGCCGGGCCTCGCGCCAGCACAGCGGAGGGTGCGGGCCGGGCCTCTCGCCTGCATAGCACAGGGTGCGGGCCGGGCCTCGCGCCAGCACAGCACAGGGGCCGGGCCTCGCGCCAGCACAGCGTTGATTCGTTGGGGAGTTGACGATGCTATTGGAGCGGAGCTATTGGAGCGATTGTTGCGGAGCCTGCGGCTGCTGGAAGGGAGCCTGCATGAAGATTGCTGCGGGCACGGCGGCGGCAGGGACTAGCATACGGCACACCTGCGGCCTGCGCGGTCACATAGTATAAATTCAAGAAGCACACATATTTGGCGATTGGCGATTTACCTGCCTCGCGTTTCCGTTTCCCCACATGCGTTCTTCAACAAGCGTTTGCTGTCGCTGCGGTAGGGGACCTAGGGGTGCGCCCACGCTCTTTACAGAGTTGGGGTTCCCTGCCACCAACAGCCAGCCATCTCAGTAAGGTGCTCGGGCCATACGCGCCGAGCACGGTCTTATACGCCTTTAGAGGTGTCCCCGACTGTAACATCCATCATTGGCGTTGGGAATGTGGTAGGGTGTCGGGGCGACAAGTCACCAGTTCTCCTCCCACTGCGCCCACAGCTGCTTCTGCTCCCGCAGCGCGCGGCTTACCGCCCGGGTGTCTGCCGCGTGCGCCGCGCCGAGGCCCGCGAGCCGCCCAGAGACCCAGGCCCAGTAGAAATTAAAGCCACCTGTAAGCGTGGCAGCCATGAGTTGTGTGGAGCAGGGTCAGATGAGGGGGGAGGGGGGCGCACTGCCCTCTGCCTGCCTACTACCCTGCCCCATTGAGGCTCGCTCCCACAGGCCAGCCAGTGCGCGTGCATCTGGTGTGGTGGGGGCAAGGGGAGAGGAGGTGTGTGTGAGTGGTGGTGTGTGTGTGTGTGGGGGGGGCGTTAAGGGAGGGTCGCATCTGGCGGGGTGGGCGCAGGGGCTGACACCCAAAGTAAATCCACCTGCAGTGGCAGCGATGAGAGCCGTGGCGAGCCCGACGCGCATCAGAAGGGGGGGCAAAGTGCATAGGGCAGCGCGCCCAGCGGCCAGCGAGCCGCCCGGACACCCAGCGACGTGCGATTGTGTGTCCGGCACGCGCGCCATCCCGCATGGGGAACAGCCAGTGCAGCCAGTAGTCACCCTGGGCAAGTGATCAGAGCACGCCCGGGCACTCTGCAAAGAGCCCTGCAATCGCAGCCGACGCCTTCATCCAGGCGACGAAAGACGAAGCTGCAGCAAGGGAGACCCCCCCCCCGGGCTCACCCATGCGCCCCTCCTACCACGCCCCCTTCAAACACAGCATCTTTAACAGAAAATAGGGGACTAAGGGAGCAGCCCTGAAAACCTTCCAATAAGAAATTCCACACCTTGTTCAGATCTAGGTAGCCATCACCCCACGGGGGGGGGGCAGAAAATAAAATACTGGAACACATGGTACACAAAAAAATGACCCCCCTCCCCCCCCCCATCTCACAAAATACGCCATGCATGGAGCCGGGTCAAATGCGCATGGCTTCCTTACAGTGAGGGCTGTCCATCGCAATGTCTAACTCGCCGGCAGATGGCCGAAATCACCCCCAAAATCACCCCCATTCCATGGCTGTCGGCGGGCACCAAGGAGTGTGGACCCTCCAGTTCACACTTTCCAGGCAGATTCAGGGTTGACTCTCCTGAGGTGTTTTGCTGTGCTCTCCAAGGAGACTCAGATGGCGTCGGTCCCATCTCAATTCATGAAGGTTACTAAAATTGCTTGTGGGCACTTTGTGCACCAAAGGAAGCACGCGGGGGAGTTGGGGCGTTGAGGGGGTGTTATCCCCCACCCTATAACCCAGGGTCACTTCTTGGAGTGGATTTGTACTCCTCTAATCAAAACGGTTCCAATGGTGGTTTTCCCGTCCACTTCTTCCTCTTCTCTCGTACTGAACACTAGAACCCTGAAATATAAAACCAAACCAGACCCCTAAAACTTTAACACCGACTTGCTCACCGATGCGCCCAAACACGTCGAGCACCTCTCCACACAGGTGGAGCCCCTGGTGCGTCCGCGACTCCATGGTGCCGCACTGGAGCGCTTCGAGCGGCAGCCCTCCGCCGGTGACCTCGGCCTGCGCGGTGCGGTCGGCAGTACAGTCGGCAGTACAGTTGGCAGTACAGTCGGCAGTACAGTCAGCAGTACAGTCGGCAGTTCAGTTGGCACCGGGGTTGCGGTTGTGTTGAGAGGCCTCATGGACAGGCGCAAGGCCACGACACGGCTCTAGCATGCCGCGCTGGAGCGCCTCGAGCGGCAGTGACAGTGACCGCCGGTGACCTCTGCCTGCGCGGTGTAGTAGTCAGCAGTGCAGTCGGCACCGGGGCTGTGGTTGTGTGAAGAGGCCTCGTAGTAAGTGGACAGGCAGTGGACAGGCGCGGGGGCAAGACTCGGCTCTAGCGTGTCGCGAAGCAGCGCCTCGAGCGGCAAGCCCTGCGCCGGTGACCTCGGCCTACGCGCGGTGTAGGCACACGCACGCGCACACACATACACACACACACACACACACACACGGGTCTAATGCGCCATCAAAGGCGTCCGACGGACTGTAAAATCGACCACACGCACACACACACACAGGTCTAATGCGCCATCAAAGGCGTCTGACGGACAGTAAAATCGAACACACACGCACACACACACACACACCTTGCGGAAGCCCTCGCTGCCGGTGATCCGCAGCGGGTACGCCGTCAGCGCCGTTACGAGCGCCGCGCGGTCGCTGCCCTTGAGTTGGCTCAGCTTGGTGGCAGCCAGGCCGAGCTCCTGCACGAGCGGAGGGAAAACTTCAGCACGAGCTAAACCATCAGCACGGCAGCACGGCAGCACGGCAGCATAGCAGCACGTCACGGCAGCACGGCAGCACGGCAGCATGGCAGCACGTCACGGCAGCACGGCAGCACGGCAGCAGGGCAGCACGTCACGGCAGCACGGCAACACGTTTTTCCTTTTGTTGTCGTCTTTTTGGCTTTTCCGAACGCCCCTTTCGCTCCTCATTGGCAAACCAAACCGCCCTTCGGGCGCAATCCTCATCGGAATCCGATCGGCAAGGATAACCCTGGTGTGTGTGTGTCACACAGTGTGTGTGTGCGTGTGTCACGCACCTGCACGAGCGCGTCAGCGAGCCGCTCCCTGATGCCGTGGCGCTGCAGCACGGTGCGCACGAGCGGGAGGCCGCCCGCACGCAGGCGCTCGTCCCATGCCTGTGCAAGGGGAAGCGGGGGGAGGACGCAATTATTAGAGGGCTCCGTCCAGCTGATCCGGCGCCTGTGCGGCAGGAGGAGGAAGGAGAGAGCGAGAGGAGAAGAGAGAGAGAGGGGGGGGAGAGAGAATGAGAGAGAAAGGAAGAGAGAGAGAGAGGGGGGGGAGAGAATGAGAGAGAAAGGAAGAGAGAGAGAGGGAGGAAGAGGGAGAGAGAGCAAGCCAGAGAGACAGACAGATGGGGGGGGGGGAGTAAGGGGCGGCCAGCAGAGTGCGCACGAGCGGCAGGCCGCCCGCACACAGGCGCATGTCCCACGCCTGCGGATGGCCAAGGCGCCTCGATCGAGTTTATCAAGGCCCGGGGTCTCACCGCCGCGGAGCCCATGCAGCCGAGGTGCCGCATCCATACGGGCGTGACAGTGCTAACGAGCAGGAAGGGCAGGCAGAGCGGCGGAGGGGGGGCGGGGGGCGGGGGGGGCAGCACGGTGCGCACGAGCGGGAGGCCGCCCGCACGCAAGCGCTCGTCCCACGCCTGTGCGGGGGGCAAGAGGGGGGGAGCAGGGGCGCAATTAGGAGAAGTATAGGGCTCCTAGTACAGGGCTCCCTCCGTCCAGCCGATCCGGCGCCTCTGCGGCAGGAGGAGGAAGGAGAGAGAGAGAGAGAGAGGGTGGAGGGAGAGAGGGAGAAAGAGGGAGAATGAGAGAGAGAGAGAGCATGAGAGAGAATCAGAGAGAGAATGAGAGAGAAAGGAAGAGAGAGGGGGAGGCAGAGGGAGAGAGAGAGCAAGAGAGATATTCAGAGAGATAGAGAGAGAGGGGTGGGTGGGCAGCACGGTGCGGACGAGCGGCAGGCCGCCCGCGCGCAGGCGCTCGTCCCACGCCTGCGGCAGGGAGCATGCATGCCGCTACGGATGGATGGATGGAGCATGCGTGCGTGGACGATCATGTAGCGATGGACAGATGGGTGGATGGATGGATGGACGGACAGGCGGGCGGACGGACGGACGGACGGACGGAGCATGCATACGCGCTCACTCACGTAGCAATGGATGGATGGACGGGCGGATGGACGGACAAATGGATAATGCATCAACGCCAGGTCCCACCCAGTGGTTTTGCCAAGGATCTTGGGAGAAACATGGCTCAACCCTGACCTCGGGGCTCACTTTCTCAATCTCAACCCGCTGAGACATGTTTTTTTGCGGAAAAAGTGTGAAAATGCCAATCTTCACATTTTCCGGGTGGAAATCCACGCAATTTCGACCCGCAGCGCCAGCCCAAATCGGCCAATCTCCACCCGGTGTTGCAGGTTTGCGGGTTGTGGGTTGGCCAACGGAAACACTGGCCCACCCTCAACCCCCATGCTGCGTGGCCTTGCGGGCTCTCCTAATAGAGCCCCCCTAGACGTGTAGCCTAGGCCTTAATTCAACGCCCCGGTGTCCTCCAGGCGCGTTCATGTAAAACCTGTAAAACCCTCACGCCCCATACCTCAGCGCTCTCGCCCGTCCAGTTCAGCAGCATCGCCGGCGCGTCTTCAACAGCAGCAGTAGCAGAGCCGCCCGCCCCCTGCTGCTGCGCCTGCTGCGCCCCCTGCTGCGCCGCCTGCTGCGCCTGCTGTGCCTGCGTGGCTGCCGCTGAAAGCGCGTTGATGAAGTGGTGCGAGAGGTCGAGAACGCTTGGGCCGGAGAAGCCCTGGGGGGGGGGGGGCATGTGTGCGTGTGCGTGTGCGTGTGCGTCTGTGTGTGCATGTGCGTGTGTGCGTGTGCGTGTGTGTATGTGTGCATGTGCATGTTAGTGTTTGCGTGTGCATGAGCGAGGGCGGGGGGGAGGGGCCACAAACCCGGAGAAGTTCAGGCGCACGTGTGAGCGGGCAGCGGGCAGCAAGCAGCATGGCTCTCCGTCTTCACTCCAGGTAGCTGGTCACACACCCCACTAAAAGTGTGGATCCTTAGAGTGTGGAGACCCCCCCGCAACACCTCTGCAACACCCCACACCTTGTGAGTGAACAGGAAGTCTGGCCGGTGCGCGGGCGCCGCCGCGCCGCCCCGCCTTCCGCCCCCCTCCCACGGACGCCGCTACCATGCACAGATAGAGCCCCCCCCCCTGCAGCACCAATGCAACACCCCCGCAACACCCCCGCAACACCCCACACCTTGTGAGTTAACAGGAAGTCTGGCCGCTGCGCGGTCGCCGCCGCGCCGCCCCGCCTTCCGCCCCCCTCCCACGGACGCCGCTACCATGCACAGATAGAGCCCCCCCCCTGCAACACCAATGCAACACCCCCGCAACACCCCCGCAACACCCACACACCTTGTGGGTGAACAGGAAGTCTGGCCGGTGCGCGGTCGCCGCCGCGCCGCCCGCCTTCCGCCCCCCTCCCACGGACGCCGCCACGGTGTAGAGGCTGAGCCCCGCGAGCTGCTCCCCGCCCGGGTGCGTGCCGGTGAGGGGCGTGAGCGCTGGGTAGGTCTCCCTCAGCTCAAGACCCAGGCGACGGAGGAAGCGGTGGCCGGTGCCGTCTGTGCCGACTTTGGGGAACGAAAGGCCCCCCGTCGCGATGACCAGCCGGTCGCACGTGTGTCGCTCTCCGCCCGCGAGGTTGCAAACCCAGCCGCCGTTGGGGACAGTGGTGGTGTTGGATGCGCCGACTCCTCCCTGAAGCAAACAAACATGTGTGTTTGTGTGTGTGCGTGCTCATGCGTGTGTGTGTGTGTGTGCACACATGCATGTGTGCGTGCGCGTGTGCGTGTGCGTGTGTTTGTGTGTGTGTGTACGTGCGTGCGTGTGTGCGTGTGTGCGCGTGTGCGTGTGTGCGCGTGTGCGTGTGTGTGCGAGCGTGTGTGTGTGTGTGCGTTGTGTGTGTGTCCGTGTGTGTGTGTGTGTGTCTGCCTGTCTGTGCGTGTGTCTGTGTGTGCATGTGTGTGTTTACCGCCCCCCCCCCATTACCTTCTCTCCCCCCCCTCCTCCGCCGCCCACGCCGCGCGGGCCCCGCCCCTTCTTGCGGGGCCCCCGCGCGCCGCTGCGCGCCGCGGGGTCCTCCTCCTCCGACGTGCTCTCCGCTCTCCCTGCAAATCCAGGTCGGGTTTTACAGATGTTACACGTACGCGCCTGGAGGACCCGGGGGCTTGAGTTCAGGCCAAGACTGCACGTCCAGGGGGGATCTACTAGGAGAGCCCGCAAGGCCACGCAGCGCGCCAGCCTACAAGGTCGTGACACGCAGCGCGCCACGGCTCAAGGGTTTAGGGTTCAGGGTTTAGGGTTTTAGGGCTTAGAGTTTAGGGTTAAGGGTTAAGGGTTTAGGGTTTAGGGTCCTCCTCTGTCGCCCCTGCAATCCAGCCCAAATCCAGGTCGTGCCACGCAGTGCGCCACGGAACAAGGGTTTAGGGTTTTAGAGCTTCGGGCTTGGGTTTTAAGGCTTAGGGTTTGGGGTTTAGGTTTTATGGTTGAGGTTTTAGGTTTAGGGTTAGTTTTAGTTTTAGGTTTTAGGGTTTGGTTTTCGGTTTTCGGTTTTAGGCTTGAGGGCTGAGGTTGAGGGTTAGGTTGAGGGTTTAGGTTGAAGTTTAGGGTTTGGGGTTGAGTCCTGTACTTTCTACTCAGCCCTTTTAGGGCTGCCGGGCCCGTTTTGGGGCTGCTGGGCTAGGCTATGGTGTACTGAGTGCCAACCACTGTAGGCCAGTCTACTTGTAAGCAGACGTTCACATGCACATGCACTGCCGGGGGGCGTGTGCTAAGTGCTAAACGTTACGTTACAGTTTGCAAGGCGTCCGACGGACTCTAAAATTGACCACCTACCTGCACTGCCGGGGTGTGTGTGCTCGCGCGCCGCTGCACTCGAGGCGTGTCCTCCGCTCTGCTCAGCAACAGGGGCGTCCAAGGGGAACGCCGCGATGGATTCGACGCTGGCATTGTACCTGAAGACAGAGGGGGAGAGGGAGAATGAGAGAGAGAGAGAGAATGA